>ML986711.1:47805-143425 GCA_010094045.1 Lojkania enalia
AGAGTATTATATTACTAGATATCTAGCTCTACCTCCTTATCGCGTACTAGCTAAGTTAATTATATAAGAAAAGGAGGTGAAGGATTATAAGTAGTAGGATACTTAGAGGGTTATATAATCTAATTCTTATCCGTATCTAACTAGAGTTGAAAATAATATAACTATTTAATACTAATAATACAATCTTAAGTACCTAGATCTATAATAATAAATAGATAGTTTTAGATAATTCTTCTATTAATTTGTAGGTATAAGTAGATATACTAATTAACTAGAGTTTAAATTCAGTCCTAAAAACCTTTAACGGTAATTTTAAAGGGTAAGTACTATATTAATATATATAGAACTTAGAAGAGTAATCTAGCTACTATAGAATTAAGGAATAAAAAGCTTTAAGCGCTTATATTAATAAAGGCGTTTAGTTGTATACTAACGCCTTTTAAATATAGAATAGTAGGGATTTAGAAGTACTTTCCTCTAAATAAATACGATAAATTAATATTTGATAAGTTATACTTACTTAAGTCTAGAATAGAGAGTTTTTCTAGACGTCTCTATTTCCTACCTAAGAACTATCTAGGTAGTACTTACTTACGTTTAAGAACTCTTCTTCCTTAATCTTCTCTTATTTAACCTCTATCTCTTATACTTTAAGGACTATATATTTGTTTGCAAAGTATCCTAGTTTACTATAGTTATAGTAATTATCTAGGGTTATATACCTTTCAGGTATAGAAGTCTTACTAGGTTATTAGAGAGCGATTATAGTAGAATAAGGTGTTAATATTAGAGTAGATTAGGGTAGTATTAGATCGTAAGTTACTTTAAATAAACTCTTAGAAGCCTTCTAGTACTAATCTAAATTTATTTTAGCTATAACCTATAAGCTAATAGTTTGTTTTAGAAGGTTAGGAATACTTCTCCTTTCTATATCGTAAGCTGTTAAGTAGATAACTATAGTATTAAAGAAACCTTTCTATATAAGTTTAAAGCTAAGGTTTAGTATCTTTAGGTTGGGGAGAATCTTATCCTATAGGTAGAAGAACTACTTAGATTAGAGTATAGATCCCCTAATAACTGTACTAATAAAGTAAGCTTTAAAAGTTGGAAATACTTCTCTCTTATTTATCTTTAGGACCTAAAACGCCTATCGCGCTTCTATCTCTTTATTACCTATAATAAAATACGATTGTAGAAGCGAAATTATTTCTTTAGCATTCTTAAACTAATACTAGTCCGATTTAGCTAGATATTTTAGTTCTAGATACCCTTTTATAGTACTAGAGGTATATTTCTATACTAACGCTATATATATATACTCTATCTAATAGTAATCTATATTAATCTTAAGTCGGTCTAGAATTAAGACTTACTATTATTTAAATATAAGTTTACTGCTAT
Organism: Lojkania enalia; assembly: GCA_010094045.1. Taxonomy (NCBI): domain Eukaryota; kingdom Fungi; phylum Ascomycota; class Dothideomycetes; order Pleosporales; genus Lojkania; species Lojkania enalia. The sequence goes on from ML986711.1 coordinate 49,207, forward strand.
CTGTAAAGCTTTTAATCTTAGGTATATATTTAGTAAGGTAGGCTTAAAAGGGTTTAGGGGTAGCCGAGAGGTTTCTTATTAGAGGAGTTGTAAAAGTTTTCTAATATATTATTAGTTTTAATTTAGTAGTTTATAGAGGTTAATTAAAACTAATAGTTCTCTATTATATTAAGTATATAATCTTCTCCTATAAAATTGTAATTTATTTCTTAAGGGTTAGTTTACTCTAATTTCCCTCCAAATTAGATAGGTTCTTTATTATAGGCCTTATAGAGAGGGGTCCGTCTATTATAGGGCCCTCTATAAGAAGTAACAGTTATTCTATATATATAGATAGAAGTTTACTCTTACTACAACTTATATATATATCGATTCTAGTATAGAAATTAGAAGGTAAATTATAGTTAGATATTAGCGGTTACCTCTAATTCTAATAGGTTATTAGTAGTTTCTAAGTTTCTACTTAGGCGTACTCTACGCGGCTTTTCTAAAGGTAATTCTAATTATAGGAGATAGGAAGTTTTAAATCTAAAAGCTTCGGTTAATAAAAGGTTTTTAAGATTCTATCTAGATAACTAAATAATTTAATATAATAGTATATAAGTATTATAACCTAAATTAAATCGAACGTATTTTAGACTTAAATATATTTAAATAAACAATCGATGCGATATTATTAAAGAGGCTATTATTAGTAGTATTAAGTTCTTCTATATAATATAACAGCATAGATAAGATAATAGGTCTAAATATAATACGAATCTACTTAAAGGTATATAGAAGTACGTAGAGGATTAGAGACCTAAAAATTCTATTAACATCTATAGGCCTTATATAAAAGAATATAGAAGAACTATTAAGCTACTTATAAGGGAGTATATAACTATATACAGAAAGGAAAAGAGGTAGAACTAGGGGTAGAATAAGATAAGCGAAAAGCTTTAAGATAAGGTTATATATAAAGTTTTTCGTAGAACGATTTCTTTATATTATTATAATAATAGCTAGAAGTTCTTAGTTATATATATTATAATTTATCTCTACTAGTATAAGTTTTTATAAATAATATACTACTAGGTGTTATTTTCTATTATAGATTTATATAAGGATTCCAGCTATTCTTATTTCTAATATGTTAGTTTCTATAAGAGCTTTCTTTTTTAGATTATAGAGTTTCAGTACTAGTTCTTACTAAAATTGTTTCTTAACTTCTTAGAAGGCTTTTTCTTATTCGTTTCCCTATATAAAGGTAACATCTTTCTTTAATAGTTAAGTTAGGGGTGTAGTTATATCGCTCTAATTATTAATAAAGGTTCGATAGAAGTTGTAAAATCCTATAAAAGATTAGATATCTTTAACTAACTTTAGGATTAGCTAGTCTCTAATTACTACTAATTTATTTAGGTCTATTTATAGTTGTTCTAGTTTAATAATAAATCCTAAGTAGTCTATTTATATAGTATAAAATTCGTATTTTCTTACTTTAAGGTATAATTTTACTACTTATAATACGCGTAATACTTGTTTAATATATTTCTTATATTCTTACTTTATTTTTAAGTATATAAGAACGTTGTCTAAGTAAGCTATATAGAATTGTCTAAAGTATAGTCTTAGTACCTTATTAATTTGTTTTTAGAAAGTGGCCGGCGTATTAGTAAGTCTAAATAGTATAACTAGATATTTAAAGAGTCCTCTTTTTATTCTAAATACTATTTTCTATTCGTCTCCTTCTTTAATACGGATTTAATAGTACGCGTTCTAGATGTCTAATTTTATAAAGATAGTAGCTTCTCTTAATTAGTTTCTTAAATTACAAATAAGTAGTAAAGGATATTAATCCTTAATTATAATATTATTAAGGGTGTAATAATTAATATATATTTATAGGTTAGTTATTCCTTTCTTATCTATAAAGAGTATAGGGTGTACTACTAATAAGTTTAATTCTCTAATTATTCCTTTCTTTAGGTGTTCGTCTATATATTATTCTAGAGCCTCTATTTCCCTTAGTATTAGGCTGTATATTAGTCTGTATCTAGGTTCTTTTCCTAGTTATAGTTTAATTTTGTAATCGTATTCTCTATATTTAAATAAGTATTATAGTAGTTTTTAGAGTTGTTTTATTAAATATTAGTATTCTTTAAGTATACTATATAATACGTTCCTGTTGGGAATAATTCTTTTACTACTTCTTTTACTATTACAGCGAGTTATTCCTTAATTAGTTAACTAGAGTTTTTAAGGATAATTCGTCCTATTTACTAATTTATCTAAAGGTTTTCTTCTCTTAACTATAGAATTTCTAGGATAATATTATAGTCGGTAATCTTTATAATTTAAAATATTTGTTCTTATTAGGTTGTTCCTAGAATTTTAAACTCTCCTAGTTCTATAGTATATATAACTTTCTTCTAGAAATCTTTCCCTTCTATAATTTAAATTATATAAGGTTGTTCTAGTTATATTATAGGTATTTCTTTTTTAGCGATATAGTTACTAGCTATAAAATTCTTTATTACTCTACTATTAATAAGTATATATACTTTATAGCTGTAGTACCGTTCGGGTATTATAAGATAGTATTCTCCTACGTTCCTGTATAACTAAGTTATTTTAAGCTAGTAGGCTATTACTTTTTTTATAGATATATATTTTAGATATTTCCGTTCTAAGTATTTATACTATAGCCTTCTTCTAGTATATACTTTAAGTAGTAGAGGTCTAGATTTAAATACTATATAATTTTAGGTTTATTTAGTAACTTCCTATCCTATTATAGCTTCTTACTTTATAGGATTTTCTAGTACTTTATCTTCGTTTAGTCGTCTTAGCTATATACCTATATTTTCCTTTCTTCTTTAGTAGGCCTTATACTGTCGTTTAATATACAATATCCATACTATCTTGAAATATACTAAATAGTATTAGTTTATATAGGGGTTATTATCTTCTCTAATCTAGTAATCCTATTCTTATTTATATCGTGATGCTTTTAGTATCTAGTATTTTACTAGTACTTCGCTTCGTAAGAAGGCTACTACTTTCTATACTATATATACAACCTTATCCTAATCTATTATATTAAGGTGCCCTTCTATTACTTTTATAGTTTCTATCTATTTTTAGAAGTATAAGAAGCGGATTTCCCTAGAGTAGGTGTTTTACTATTCTTCGTAAACGCCGATAATATCTTATCCTAGTCTATTCTTATTATAGAATCTTATAGGTAGTTCTTCTTATAGAGTAGCTATAAGAGCCGGCATTCCCTATTTATACTTAATTATTCCTTATTAGTATATAGAATATACTCTAGATACTAGTTTAGGTATTAGTACTCTAGTAGTAGTTTTTTCTATTTATAACAGGGTGTTTATTTCTTTATCCTCGTCCGATTCTTCCTAAACTTCTTCTAGCTATCTTTTTATATATTCCTGCGTTACTATAAGTTATATTTTCTTCTAAAGCTAATATTCTATAGCTTCTTTAAGTTGTCGATATATTTAACACTCGTCTTTACTATAGAAGAACTAATATAGGGTTCTGTATTTTATAGTTACGGCTAGTTTTTCTTTACCTACTTCCTGCGGTTTATCTTCTATAAGCCGGTTTCTTTTTTCTTTCTTTTTGCTTTAACATTCCTTTACTATATATTCTAATTTCTAATAGTTATAGTACTTAATATCTTTCTTTTAAGTCTTCTTTTCCTAAGTCGCCTATAATTTAGGCTTCTTTTCTCTAGTAGTACTCAGATCTATAGGTCCGCCTACATCGGCAGCTCTTACTAAAAAGTATACCCTTTAGTAGTATACTTATCTTTTCTTATTTTTAAACTGGTATAGTTTATTATTAATTCTCTTTACTAGTTAGAAATATAATACTAGGTCCCGTAGTTACTCTATATATATTATTACTCTTCTTATTTCTATTTTTAATCCTCTACAAAACTTTACTATTATACTATAGTCGTCCTATATAACTTTATTCGAGAGCTGTTAAAAGCTCGATATATATAAGGTAATAGATCTTAATTAAACTAGGTTATAGAATCTATCTTCTACTACTCGTACTTTGTCGATATCTCTAAATACTAGTTTAAGTTTCTATTAGAAGTATACTAGGCTTGTAAATATTATCTTAGTTTTACTCTTCTAGTATTCTTCCGCGTGGTTCTTAAAATCTATTAGAAAGGACTAGAATTAGTTAAGTAGTTTACCTGTTAAGTATACTTCTATAAATAGTACTTTCTTATTCTTATACTAAATAATATCGAGGTTAGCGTTAATATAGATTCTTACTACTACTAGGAATCTTTTAAGCTTAGACCTAGTTCTATTAAACTTATTAAGTAGTACTAGTTTAATTTATTATTAGTAATATATTATTAGTAGTACTTTTTCGACTTGTTCGAGTTTTTGGATAATTTCTACTAGTCCTATCCCTTATTTACTATTAACTATTTCTTATATTCCTTTAAGACTTTTAAGAAGGCTATCTTAAGTCTCCTTTAAACTTCTTATCTATTTATCTGCTAGGACTAGCTGTTCCTATTATTACGCTAATTTGTTTTATATTCTTGTAAATATAGTTATTATACCTACCTCTAACGAGGTAGCTTTACTAGCTAATTCCGACATTCTGCTTGCGTGAGTTTCCTACGTTACTTACCGAAGGTATCTCTTTCCTTATAACTAGGGTAGTCTAACTGGTCTTACTTCTTCTAGCTTTACGAGGGTAGTTAAAGTATAACAGCCTCTAATTAGCTAGGTATAGGGTAGAGTAATAACTAAGAGTAATTACATACTATAAGAGATTATTCTTATAGGCTTATAATAGAAGTATATAAGTAGAGTGTATAAAGGATATTTAAGTTAACTATAAAGAGCTATAAAGATTAAAGTTATAAGGTTATTAAATATAATTTAGTTCTCTTATTATTCTTCTTACTTAGTTATTTAGTTAACTAAGCTACTAAGCGCGTTATATACCTTATATTAGCCTTATTCTTCTAGCTATATAGAGTCTTAAATCTTAATTAGGTCTAGTATAGGAGTTCTTATAAGGATGTCCGTAACAGTTATCTATACCTAAATAAAAGTTTTAAGATATTTCTATAAACTTTATAACTAATCTACTAGAATTAGAAAGTTGTACGAATATTATAGTAGTAGTTAATAGGCTTAGTAAGTATAGACACCTAATACTATATATAAGAATTAAAGCTTCTAATATTATCTAACTATTCTATTACTATATATAGGTTTACTATAAACTGCTATATACTATTACGTCCGACTATAGAATATAGTTTATTTCTACCTTCTACTAAGAGCTTTATAAACAGCTATAAATTAACACGTATATATTAACTAGCTTTTATTTAAAGACTAATAGCTAGATAGAGAATACTAACGTAATAATAGAATAAGTTCTCTAAGCCTATACTAGCTATAAATAAGATAACTAGGTTGAATAGCTACTAATAGTATAGTTTAAAGCGAATAATATAGTATTTAAATTAATAAAAGTTTCTCTATTTCTAGCCTACTTTAGCTAGTACCCTTAAATAGGCTTTAAGCTGCTTATAGAGATCTATTAACTACTAAAATAGTCCCTAATAGCTTAAAAAGCTAATAGACTAGTTAATAAGATAAAGGATATTATAGAGTATATTAGAGAAGAACTTACCTGGGTATAAGCGTTCTAATAAGAGTATGCTAACCGCAAGCGCGTACTAGCCCCTAACTACTAGATTAGTAATCTAGTCTAGCTAAATACTAGAAATATACGCATATAAAGACCGTTGAAAAAACTTGACTAGAAGAATATAGGCCCTTATAAGGTTATCGTAAAGGTATCCTCACACGCTTATAAACTAAAGCTACCTAAATCAGCTAAAATATATTCTATATTCTATATATTACTATTATAACTAGTACCTAAGTTATCTAACTACTTATCTAGTTAATAAGTATATAACCCTAAACCTATTAAAATTAATAGAAAACTAGAATATCTTATTAAGCGAATAGAAGACTTCTACTATAACTAATAGAAACGCCGGCACGAATACCTAGTTAAGTAGACTAGCTATTACAACCTAGAATAGTACCCGGCTAGTAACTTTACTAAGATAACTGCCGTAGAAGATTACTACGCTAGAAACCTAAATAAATAAGACCTAAATATAATATTACGTCTGGATTTTTAATTAGGCGTTAGAGTCTAATTTAAGTATATTTCTAGACGTTTATAATAATATTGTACTAATATAACGCTAGTAATAATACTACTACTAATCTCTAGTATAGTACTACTATAAGAACTGAACCGACCTAATCCCTAATATAGTACTACTATATAATAACAACTAGTTATACTAATACGCCTGCGACTTTAACTAATACTAGTATTAATAACTACTACTTAATTATAAATAACCTAAATATAATATAAAGACCTAACTCGTAGAAGCTTATAACTAAAAGGGGGGGTACTATTATAGTAATACCGCGATACCTCTACACCTATACTATTTTTACTATAATACTTAAACCGGCTGCTAGTAATAACTATTAGCTGTTAGCTAGAATATAACTAACTTATCTTAACTATAATAGAGAAAGGTTTTACTAACCTGGCTAGCCCGTATAGTAGTATAGATCTAACCTCTATAAAAACCTATATAATATAGATATTTCTATTCTTTACGCAATATTTTAATATTTATATATAGTATATAATAATAGAGTTAACTATCTAAAGTACGATTAACTAACTGTACGTAAGCGTCCGTAATAACTAGAATATAGTACCCCTCTACTATTAATCTATTAAAGGTCTTAAAGCTCTACTATATCTTATAGGTCCTACTTTTAATTCTCTAACTAATTCTCTAACTAATTCTTAATATACTTATTATCTTATAGATAAAGCTATTACTTTTACTTTTAAATATAGCTAGTCTCGCTAACTAGAATATTACTAATAGGTTTATTTTAAAAGTAAATTACCTTTTAAAACTATATTTATACTAAATTTTTATATATTTATAAAACTAGCCTCTATAGAAATAGTTATAAAATTACTAGATTCTAACTCCTTTCTTAATCTATTAAGATCTAGTCTAGTAAAATATTAATATTCTTATTAATACTAGGGCTACTAGTTATAGCTATATTTATAGAAACCTTATATATACTCTAAAACTCTAAAAGATATAACTTCTATATAATCTATATCTAACTAGCTTTAATAGAGAAGTCCTCTATAAGAGGACTATCTTCTATTTAGTTATCTTAACCCTCTAATATCTAAACTATTTAGAGATAGTATATTTTTATATAATTATACTAGAAAAATACTAGTTAATTCTAAGATAGCTATAGATATATAAGTATTATATAAACCTAGACTATAAGAATAAATAGCTAGTCTTTACCGTTAACTAATACTTAACTTAATACTTATAATCTACTAGTACTATTATCTACTAATAAACTATTTAAATAGTTATTAAAGACTATAAACTACTTAAACCTAATATAAAAGAAGATCCTAAAGTAACTAATTTATAACCTCTATATAGTTTAAAGCCTAGATAATACTATTTAAAGCTCCGCCTATTAAACTATATTTAATATAATTACTAGCTGCTTAAAATATTATACTAGTTAAAAGAACTTAAAATTAAAACTAATCTAATTTTAGATAAAGATTATAGCTAAGAGGATCTATCTAAACCTAAATATCTAAAGTTTATACTATAACTAGATATATATTATATAGGCGTTATATTACTAGTTTAATTCTTCTAGTAATTTAACTATAAAATTTTTGCTGTATTAATAGCTAATATTAATAAGACTCTAGCTCTAAAGGTATATATTAACCCTATTACTAAAGTACTTAAAGAATACTATAATCTATTATCTATCTTCTTATATAAAGATATTAATAAGTTATCTAAACGATAACTATATAATTATAAGATTAAACTAGAGAATAGTAAATAAACTAGCTTTAGTCTACTCTATAAGATATCTTAGAATATGTTAAAGGTACTAAAAAAGTATTTTAATAAGAACTTATCTAAAAGATTTATTAGAATAAGTTTATTACTAGTAGTTATATCTATAATCTTTATAAAGAAACTTAAAGGTAGTTTCTAATTCTATATAAATTATAGAGCCCTAAATACTATTACTATTAAGAACTAATACCTAATTCTACTAATCTAAGAAATATTAACCTAATTTAGTAAGACTAAATACTATATAAAACTTAATATTATTACCGCGTTTAATAAGCTAAGAATTATTAAGGGAGACGAATAGAAAACTACCTTTTATATATACTATAGACTATTTAAATATCTAGTAATACTCTTTAACTTAGTTAATACTCTAAATATATTCTAGTACTTTATAAATAATATACTAAAACTATACTTTAATATATTTTATATTACCTATATTAATAATATTCTAATATTTAATAAGAATCTAAAGGATTATAAGTAGTATATTTAGCTAGTCTTTAAAGCTTTAAGAGTGAATAGTCTATAGCTTAATATAGATAAGTATAAGTTCTACTAGTTAGAAGTAACCTACCTAAAGTATATAATTACTATAAAAGAGATTTATATAGATTTAAAGAAGGTAGAGATAATTATTAACTAAGAATAGTCTAAGAATATAAAAGATATTCGAGCCTTTATAGGCTTTATAAACTTCTACTAACGATTTATTAGCAACTTCTTATAGAAAGTCTCCCTTTTAGTAGCCCTAACTAAGAAGAATACTTAATTCGACTAGAATAATAGCTATTAATATTCCTTTAACTATCTAAAGAATGCTTTTATTTCTATACTAATTTTCTAATACTTTAACCCTAAGCTACTAATAGTAGTAGAAGCTAATATATCTAACTTTATAATAGCTAGTATACTGTTCTAGAGAGGTGTTGACAGCAAACTAAGATCTATTACCTACTTCTCTAAATATATAAACTCTACTAAAAGTAACTATAAAATATATAATAAGGAACTACTTATAATTATCTAATATTTTAAGTAATAGAGGCCCGAATTAGAAGGTATAGTATTTTTTATAGAAGTGCTAAGTAATTATAAGAATCTATAGTACTTTATAATAATAAAGTAGTAAAGCTACTAATAGGTTTATTAGTTAGAATATCTGTTAAGGTTTAACTTTAGTATTATATACTAACCCAGAAAACTTAGAGAGAAGCTTAATACCTTAACTTAAAGGTTATAGGATAAGTCTATATAAGAAGAGGCCTATAGAAGTTATTAATAGATATTACTTCGCTCTAAACTATTCTAATAGATAGAAGTAGGCTAATTAATTATAAAGATTATTAACAAAGAATACTTAAATAATAATCTAATCTAAAATATTCTAAAACTACTAAGAAAAGAAGTCTATTAATTTAAGTTTTTAACTCTAGCTAACTATAAAGAATATAACAACTAATTATACTACTAAAATTAACTTATAATACTAGACTATAATAAGTTAAAGTTTAAGCTGCTGTAAGTTATCTATAACTTATCGTCTAGTAAATACCCTAGTTAAGAAAAGACCTTAAAACTACTCTAGTATAAGTACTATTAGTTAAGGATATTCGATTTAGTATAATAATATATAGGCTATTATTATATATACTAAAGAAGTAAGACTTTTAGAAAGAAGTACTATAAACTATTAAAACTGTTGCCTATACCTAAATAAAGGTTTTAAAATATCTCTATAAATTTTATAACTAATCTACTAGAATTAGAAGGTTATATAAATATTATAGTAGTAGTTAATAGGTTTAGTAAGTATAGATACCTAATACTATATATAAGAATTAAAGCTTCTAATAGTATTTAACTATTCTGTTACTATATATAGGTTTACTATAGACTACTATATACTATTACGTCTAACTATAGGATATAGTTTATCTCTATCTTCTATTAAGAGCTCTATAAATAGCTGTAAATTAATATATATATATTAACTAACTTCTATCTAGAGATTAATAGCTAGATAAAAAACGCTAACGTAGTAATAGAATAAGTTTTCTAAGCCTATACTAGCTATAAATAAGATAACTAGGTTAAATAGCTGCTAATAATATAGTTTAAAGTAAATAATATAGTATTTAAATTAATAAAAGTCTTCCTATTTCTAGCCTACTTTAGCTAGTACCTTTAAATAAGCTTTAAGCCGCCTATAAGGATCTATTAACTACTAAAATAGTCTCTAATAGTCTAGAAAGCTAATAGACTAGTTAATAAGATAAAGGATATTATAGAGTATATTAGAGAAGAACTTACCTAGATATAAGCATTTTAATAAAAGTACGCTAATCGTAAGTATATACTAGCTTCTAACTACTAGATTAATAATCTAGTCTAATTAGACGCTAGGAATATATATATATAAAGACCGTTGAAAAAGCTTAACTAGAAGAATATAAGCCCCTATAAGGTTATTATAAAGGTGTCCTCGTACGCTTATAGACTAAAGCTACTTAAATTAGCTAAAATATATCCTATATTTTATATATTACTATTATAGCTAGTACTTAAGTTATTTAACTACTTGTCTAGTTAATAAGTATATAACCCTAAACTTATCGAGATTAATAGAAAACTAGAATATTTTATCGAGCGAATAGAAGACCTCTACTATAATTAATAGAGACGCCGGTATAAATATCTAGTTAAGTAGACTAGCTATTATAATCTAGAATAGTACCCGGCTAGTAACTTTACTAAGATAACTACTATAGAAGATTACTATACTAGAAACCTAAATAAATAAGACCTAAATATAATATTATATTTAGATTCTTAATTAGATACTAGAATCTAATCTAAGTATATCCCTAAATACTAGTAATAATACTACTACTAATTTTTAGTATAGTACTACTATATAAACCGAACCGACCCGATTTCTAGTATAGTACTATTATATAATAATAACTAATTGTACTAATATACCTATAACCTTAACTAATACTAGTATTAATAACTATTATTTAATTATAAATAACCTAAATATAATATAAAGACCTAACTTATAGGATTTTATAACTAAAAGGAGGGTACTATTATAATAATACTACGATACCTCTATACTTATATTACTCTTACTATAATATCCGAACTAGCTACTAGTAACAGCTATTAGTTGCTAGCTAGAATATAACCGACTTATCTTAACTATAATAGAGGAAGGTTTTACTAACCCGGCTAGCCTGTATAGTAGTACAAACTTAACTCCTATAAAAACCTATATAATATAGATATTTCTATTTTTTATGCAACGTTTTAATATTTATATATAGTATATAGTAATAGAGTTAACTACCTAAAGTACGATTAACTAACTATATATAAACGTCTGTAATAATTATATTATTATTAAAAGCTTATATATTACGTTTTAATAATAGAGTAGACAGCTTATTTATATAGGCCGCTTACTTATAAGATATATTTACTAGAAATACTTTAAGAATATAAAGGATATTTAAACCTTTATAAGTTTTATAAACTTCTACTAACAATTTATTAGTAACTTCTTATAGAAAGTCTTTCTATTAGTAGCTCTAATTAAGAAGAACGTCTAGTTTAACTAGAATAATAACTATTAATATTCTTTTAACTATTTAAAAAATACTTTTATTTCTAATATAGTTTATAAGTAAGCTATTATCTTACTAAACTTTTAACGGTCTATCTAAATTAACCTATAAAGAATTATAAATTATTCTTATAATTTTAGCTATTAATTAAGGTTAAGTTTTAACCGTGAATAGTACTATAATAATATTATAAATATAGAACGCTAAAAGGTACTATTTTTATAGTTAGAGCTCGATCTAATATTAGCTACTATAAAGGTCGACTTAGATAAGAACTAATAAGGTAATAATAGGTAGATATATATTATAGACTAACTATTAGATAGTAAGTAGTAGAACTATAGGAACTAGGGAGATAATTAGCTAGATAATAAGGTATAGCACAACTTATATATATAATAATAGTAGAAGTATTAGAACTAGTAGAATAGACCTAATAGATCTAACAGACCTAATAAGCTAGGCTTAATAGTCTTAGACCTCTCTATATAAGTTGATAGATTTTCTTTATAGAATAAGTCCTATATAGTTATTTTTATAGTACTATCTTATTACTATATTAAACTTCTAAGAATATATTCGTTATATTTAAAGAACCGATAATCCTAATACTCTCTCTTTACTAAAGCTACTACCTCTAACTAACCTAATATAAATAAGGCCCTAGTATATATACGACTGCAGCGGCGGTTATTATATATACTAGTAGTATATAGGTTAGTAATAAACAACTTTTACTACTTTTAAAGTACTTTCTACTTTTAATATATTAGAATAGTTGTATAATATAATTATAAGCTGAATTTAAAGAAGTTTATAAAGACTGAAGAGGAGGTATTTATTAGCTATATCCTTAATTAGGATTTACAAGGATTTCCGCCTATAATTAACAGCGTATAAGCTATAGTAAATAGACTATTAGCTAAGTATAGTACTAGCTAGATTAATATATACTAGCCTCGAAACTTTATATAGTATACTAAACACTTTAAAACCTAATTAAACCGTTCTTACAATTAGTAGTAAGCTCTATACGAAGATCTAATAATTATAGACGTGTAATTTTAGATCTTATAGGGTATAAAGGGGAAGTATAGAATTTAAGATAAGAATACCTACAATTTTAATAAGATAGGCTTTATTATAGGCTAAGTATCAGCTTAGCTAGTTGTTAGAGGGTTAGAGAATTGTTGTATAAAGGCTATCTAGCCGGGCAATTATAAATAGACTATAATAATCTTAGCAATTAACGTAATTAGCTGGACGATCCTACTACTTATTATTTTTAAGAACGTCTACCACCTATCTTATTAGTATAAGGGTAATAATATACTAGATACTTAAGCGATTATAACTAGTAATAATAGCTGGACAAATAATAAGATTAGTATTATCTAGTTTAAGCACTTTAATTAGTATATAAAAAGCCGTATAATAAGTACCTATTAATTACTAGTTATTTACAACTATAATAGCTACGTTTCGCTTAAGTTTTAAGAGATCTATAAGAAGGAGAAGATTATCTGTTTCTATAACCGCCACATTTATTATACCTACTATAGCTACTTAATATAGGCTGCTTTTCGCTATTAAAGCGCGTATATAGTACTAAGATCTTAGCTTTAGTACGCAATTATATTAACTATATTAATAAGACTACCTTTCTTCTAGCTTTTAAAGCAGCCTATAATCGATTAATTATAGAGGCTAATCATACTCTAAGACTAACCTACTAAAAGATGGCAAGCGCCGAACTGTCCATAATTCGATCTACAACAACTACCTCACTGCTTGCTGTCAGTCTCATGTTGCTCATGGCATTTCCTCTTTGGATGCGATATCGCGAACGTAAACGACGATCTACTCTTGTTCCTAATTCGCTGTGGAAGAACTTGCCATTCGCAAGCATCTGCGCTCTCGTTGCATTGTCACATGGCGCGACGAATTCGATGGAAATATTCTCTAGCTTGTAGTAAGCATCGTATGCAAGAAATGCGGATGGAAGCCGCTCACGAATTCCTAGTTTCCAAGAAGTCCAGAATCATTCCACGCTCATTACGTCTCTATACCTTCTTCCCAATCTCATGGTCGGCGTGTGTATCAATCTGAGTGTGGGTGTCTTCATTGATCGGCTGCCTGCAGGCTGGCTCGTAGTGGGATCCTCGCTGCTATGCGCTTTCGCACCGCTCATGATGGCATTGGTTAACCCAAATTGGAAGTACTACTATCTCGAGCTCTGGGCACAGATGCTAGCTCCATTGAGTGCCGATGTACTCTTCACAGTGGGTCTTATCATTGTGAGTGACAACTTTCCCGAGAGAACGCAGGCTCTAGCAGGTGCTGTGTTCAGCACAGTGGCTCAATTTGGAACAAGCTTGGGTGCTGGAATATGCCAGGTGGTCGCTCTAGGGGTGATGGGATCGGACGTAGATCCGAGCGGCGATCCGAACAGTGCAACTTCGGAGGATGCTAGTGACATGCTGGGAGGGTATCGGGCGGGCTTCTGGACGATGTTTGCCTCGATGGTGTGTTGCGTTCTTATAGCGATCGTGGGACTACGGCAGACTGGCAAGGTGGGCTTGAAGAAGGACTAGAGTTGTGGATCAATAGAATTCCTTAGGAAGATGGTATTTGAAATTCCCTCGTGCCTCTCAGCAGCATGGAGAGGGATTTGGAGACATGCTGTACGTGCTAAGAGGATACTCGAGCAGACAAGGAGGCATGTATATCGATGAGCCGATAGAGCGATAGAAGCCGAATATGGATGCATTTAGAGCCACAATCCAGTGTGCAATGAAAACAAGAAGGCTACGCGCCGATTGTCAAGGTACAGAAGACGCAGAAGAAGTCGAAACGGGAGAGTGAATGCAGCTGAGGATGCCTTCTCCTTTCCCCTGAGCGATGTATTTTGTGAGCTACCTACTAAACGCCTCGGCTAATGCATTGCCAATCAAGAGACGCACAACGCCGGAATTGCCCTACGATGCGAGGCCTCTAGAAGCTATTCAGATCAATTCATTTCCTAGACCCTTGTCTAGAACGGTATTGTATTGCTTTTGTGATAGGGATTTGGCGAGTCTACTGAGTACGATTTCCTACTACCGTACGGGAGCAAGTTATCCGGTTGCAGGTTGTATCGGATACCGTCACACGATGTCAAATCACGCTGGGTATCAGCTGATATACCTGTCCTTATATACATAAATATGGCCTGCTGGCCATCCTCAATCAACCAGTTCAGCTCCTCTTCTCCATCCCTGAGACAAGATTCGCCTCTCACCACATAATATATGGGGGAAACCTTTAAGCGAGACAAAAGCTATCTCTTGTTGTTGATAGCCTGTCACGACCCTTTAACATAGATGTATTACAGGGCTGTAGAGGAATGAAGGATCCTGGATCGAACTGCCAACTATAACAAGCTCAGATCAGGCGGACGCGCATCTCACAGAGCTAATGGTGGTCAGGAAGGCAGTCAACTCGCCATGGAGTCCATCTTGTGTGATTCTCGACAGTGACGGCCTTCCGGTGCTAGCGTCGAGCATCCGTATCTTCTCCGACTTGCAGTCAGCGCTGCTTTCAGTAGAGAGCTGGAGAGCCAGCGCTCGCCAAGGGGTGGTCTCGGAGATTGTCAAGAAGCTTCGAATGATTAATGCCACGCTGCACCAGATCCCAGGACACATGAGGATCGAGGGAAACGAGAAAGCGAACAAGTTAGCCAGGGTAGTGACAAGAGAATAGAGTGACGAGCCGCTGCAACGGGACGGCGTCCCGTGGTATCTGGTACCATCAGTGCTGAAGACAACGTAATAGCAGGACCGTCCCCATCCAAATATGCAGAGACGAGCAATTTCGTAAGGAAGATTGATGCAAAACGGCGTCCGCGCAGGTCGACAAAGCTGTACCAGCTGCTCAACAGCGTAGAGGCGGCCATCTTTACGCAGCTACGGACGGCCAAGACGTTCTTCAAGCAATACCTGCATAAAATCAAGGCATCGGAGATAGTGCTGTGTGACTACGGGTGTATAGAATTGATACCGCATTTTCTCTCTCCTACAACAGATAGAGACTAAGGCAACAGCATAAGGGGCGATTCGGAGGCCCGCCATATGCACTAAAAGGATGCTTGAACAGACAGGGGGGAGGCCAGATCATCGGCGAGCCGATTGAGCGATGGATTCGAGACATAGAGGCTATTAGAGCCACGATCCAATTCGGAAAGGACACTAGACAGCTGCAACCTAACGAACAGGACCTAGCAAGCACAGAAAACGAAGAAGCGGAAGAGTGGAGGCAGCTGAAGATTCCCCCTCTCCTCCCTTGCGAGCGAAGACATGGTGAGCTGCCTATTAACATGCCTCGGCCAGTACGCTGCTGATTAAGAGATGCACGACGCCACAAATACCCTGCGGACGCGAGGCCTGTAAAGGCTATCTAGCCCGCCTTATATCTTAATGTTATTCCAATAAAGTAGTATATCACTTTCCTTTTATTTCTTTGGTTAAGCATGGGGTTAGACAATGTACGAGCAGGTCTCACGATTGGCTCTGTTGAAGGCAGATGCCATCAAGGAGCCTAATAGGAGTGGTTCTAGTGTTTGTTTACGTAATGGGGCTAGTGCATATATAGGTAGCCCTATTCAGAACTCTCTCCCATCACTTAGCAATGCACCCTTGTTTTCATCAGGCTTTTCAACAGGAGAAAGTGGAGAGAAGTAAGATGTAGTTAGGTGGCGCAGAGTAACGGCCCGTACCCGTGGGGGGGCATGACCATAATAGAACACATACACACACATGAAGATCTACTTTTTAAGGACAAAAGTATAGGCGGTGAGTAACCGTGGCAGGTATTGTTGTAACGGTACATCCTGCCACCCAGCTTAGCCATATATGGATTAGTGCATTGCGGTTGCTGAGTCAATTGACCCACTGGAACTTCCTCATCCTCGATGATTTTCGCAATTCCGGCCCAACGTCGCGATGCCTTTTATTAGATAAGTATATATCGCACTAGAGCTTATACCTCGACATACTTGTTGTACTGAAACCATCGTAGTATACTTTATTTCTCATTATGCCTACGGTATCAGAGCCTATTTCAAGGATGGAGTAAAGCGGCCGTGCCCTAGCGTTCTGTATTAACTACAAGCTCGTCAGCCCGAATTTAATCAAAATCTCCGCTTATGAATAGATTATTCTATCCAGTCTAGTTTAACTACATACTCTACACTGTTAACCACATCCAACATCTTTACCTTATCTAGGAAGTATCATACCCAAGTCTCGCTACTACCACAGCCGTATAAATACAACATAAGCCTGTCCAAAGATAGGAGTCTAATGCCTTCCTGCCTAGCGCTAAAGGAAAGCCCCAAACCGAATTGCGCACAACCGTCTGCATAATGGAGTGGCATTGATCAGGGAGCATATTAGACTACTATAAGAATAGAAAAAGACTCAGTCACGCGAGCCTAGAGCCGGATAGCTAGTAACAAGGAAACTTGCGATACGGCATAAATGGAGATCCCATCACCGAGGAAACCCAGGGTACGTTCAAACCGTCGCACTACACCAAGAAGATAAATATAAGAGGTCGGTCTGAAAATACAAGCATTGAAACAACTATGCTGAAAGCGTGGGGCTTCGGCTCTACTTCATTCTCGGATCATTTGTATCTGGCGCCTCCTGTGGTAGCAGTAGAGAGCCGGGCGCCTCATACACTTGCTCACCTTCGTATGCAATAATTCCAGCTCCTAGATGTTTCATGTCGTGCTTGTCTTTCCGAGTCATGCAAGTGTCTGCATGTTGCTGTAGCTGCGCGGGCGTTCTGCTGTACAACTTAGAAGCCTTACGATTATTCACACGTTGTCTTCGTCTCCACAATAAGACTGCAAACCCAATCATAGCGATTGCAGCAAAAAAAGCACCGACGCAGATACCGGCTATGGCGCCCGTGGAGAGACCGCCAGAGGATAACGCCGTCGATTGTGGAGTATTGTGCGATGCACTGCTGCTCGGAGGCTTTGCGGCGGAGGGGCTGTCGATTACAGACCAATGTCCTGCCCAACTTCGATTGAAAGAACCTGGGTCCGTGAAACCCTCTATCATAATAGCGTCCCTTGAAATGTCAGTGTTGGAGTCGCCGAGGCCCGCTCCTGATACCCCAGGACCGGGGGCTTGGGCTAGCCAGCTGTAGCCTGTCTCATAGTTGCGGCCAAGGAAAGCCGCTTGGAGGAAGGCGCGACCAAGGTGATGTAGGGCGCCTGGTTTATCGTATGCATGGCAGGGAAAATATTGTGTTGCTTTTTCGGTAATAGGATGGTCGAGCGTGAGGTTGAGAAGCGCGAACGGGACTTTGATTACGACGTCGTCGCTGTCTCCAGGCGGTGGCGGGAAAGTAAAGCTAAGATAGGTCGGTGATGTTACAATCCTATGGAACCCCGGATCGTTCACATTCCACAAATAGTATTTCGTGGTTTGGTCAAATGTAACCGGAAGTAAATTGGCCAGTTCTTCGCAAGTCTTACCCGGCAGTGCTAAGTAAAGTTGCAGTGGATCTGGCTTGACTTTTACTATTTGGCCGGTCTTCCCTAAGTTGTCAACGAGCAAGTTTTGCTTGCTTGTGAAATTGAATGGAGAATTTCCATGTTCAACACCGATCCCAATATCGAGCAGGTCTACTGCAGAAGCATTCTTGAAGGACGTAACCGGTCCTATAACCCTTCCTTTGTTGTATCCACCATAAACGAGGGAGCCGGGGTAATTGAAAGACGCAGAGCCGATGTGGAGACCATATGAAAAAGATGGTATGTCCCCGTCCGAATATAGTCTGCCTGGAAAAGTCCATGCCGTAATGTTCTTTCCTATTGTTGTTGAATCCGTGATAAAATATTGTGCTACCTTGTCCCCTCCGAGGGGTAAAACACCAAGGGGTACGCCACCGACTTGTCCATTAGGGTATGTGATATTCCCGTAACGGGCGGAGACAAGCGATGCGTTGTATACAGTCTTTCCGCTGATTGTGAGACCCATGTAAATGCGTTGAGCATCCTGTACGTTCATTCCGTATGAGTCGTCGACGTAGCTATATGGCCACGAGATGATGTCCAGGCCTGCCAGGGCGTCTTGATCGGGCTCCCAAAAGCCGCCTATTCCACATATGGAGTTCGGGTAGGGGTCGCACGCTTCGTCAGTGAAAGAAAGAACCTCCCAATCATTACCGGGGTAGACGTCAATCTTTGAGTGGTTCTGTACATCGACGAACTGATTATTATCGATACCTCCGAGAGTAATGGTAACAGCCTGCCAAGGACCATCGGGTCCATACTTTTCTTTACTCCATGGGACTTCAAAATTTCGCTGAGCGGACGAAATGGTGCCAAAAAGCCCAAAGACAAGGATAAGATTTACAAGTGATGAAATGACATCCATTTCTTGCTTAGTCTAGTTGTTTCGGGGACAACACTCGGTGTTGTCTCAGACAAAACTAATTAAGATTGATAAATCGTTCGGCAAGAACAAAGGACGAAGTTCTCACAGTTATAATTAACAACGAGAAAAATGGGGACAAAATAAAGAGCCGGTATCCGTATCGGATATAAAGGGGTGTCCATGTCGCTGCTGTGCCGCACATGCTTGTACGCCAATAACGTCCTTCCTAAAATAATCAATCCCTGAATAAGGTCAAACACGAGAATCCTTCGCACAGGGAGTTGCTCAGCTAAGTGCGGATTATACTCACGGCCGAAATTAGGCGGTTTCATCGTTGTGATTCATCAGCTGCGAGACCTGCTGGCGAAGCTAGCCGCCCGCATCAAATTGCTACGCCGCAAGAGACGTACCCCCTTGTACCACACCTCTTCGATTCATTGACCTTTTCCTCGCACTTTGTTCCGCGTCTCTTCGCCTCTTCGTCTCTTTATCCTTTCCCACCTTTTGTTCCCCAGGTTGTCACACTATCATCCATGGGAGATCATCTTTTTTTGCAATGTGTTCTCAATGCATATTTATTAATCGTCATTCATCCTTAAGAACATTTGATGATAGCGAGAGCCTCGCGAACCTTTCTTTCTCATGTTCCAATTGGCTCACCTTACGAAGGGTGCGAACTCCATTTGTTCTAATCTTGTTGATGGTATTGGGGTTCATTTGGGCGCGGTCCACTGATGTGAGGGCCCATATTCCAGACCTAGTTCCTCATCACTCCATCTCCAAGGACGCAGAGATCTATGATGATATACAGTGGTCGAATTTTGCATATGTCCAATACGTCACCAACACGAACTACCTCTGCAATTCTTTAATGATATTAGAGTCTTTGTATCGCTTAGGAGCCAAAGCGGATCGCGTAATGATGTACCCAAACCAATGGAAGGCCCCAACAGACGACGGGATGGACGCGAGCATTGAGAGTCAACTGCTTGCTCGAGCTCGCGATCAGTACAAAACCAAACTAGTGCCGATCCAAGTGCAGACCTTTGAAAGAGGCGACGAGACCTGGAAAGATAGCTACACCAAACTTCTAGCATTCAACCAAACGCAGTATAAGCGGATTATTTCTCTGGACTCCGACGCAACTGTGCAGCAAGTAAGTAGCTGAAAATCTTCTCATTAAACTCTCACTCACATACTGAAGCCAATGGATGAGTTATTTCTACTTCCCCCGACGCCGGTGGCTATGCCACGTGCGTATTGGATGGATCAGCTATTTCTTTCTAGTCAGTTGGTTGTTCTCGAGCCGTCTGAGCGAGAATGGAGACGCATCGAGGATACCATGCGGATCGATACGGAATCGGGCTTCGACATGGACATGCTTAATGCCCTATACAACAACTCTTGTACAATTATACCGCATCGAAAGTACGACCTTCTAACCGGGGAGTTTCGCTCCGCTAGCCACATCAAATACCTTGGAGTAGACGAGCCTTGGGACGCCAGAAAGGCGCTTGAGGAAGCTAAATTTGTCCACTTCTCGGACTGGCCTATGCCGAAGCCATGGCTGAAAGCCGACCCGTCAGTTGTGGAGCAAGTACAGCCTGAGTGCAAGAAGACAGAAGAGGGAGAGGACTGCGCGGATCGTACGGTATGGTTGGGTCTGTATCAAGATTTTTCGGAGCGGCGCCAGGTAGGTATAATCTGACCAGAGGAAGACGATGTCTGATCCCCTCCAGCAAGTTTGTGGAAGAAGTTACGACGATCGTCGAACATTTCGCCGCTCGTCGTTATTTAGGCCTTCGGAGTACAATCCCCGGTACGAATAAAGGTGTTGTATTGATTGATTCTTTCCCAGTAATAGTAAATTAGAGCGTTGTGTGTCATTAATTATATTCCATAGCGAGCTTAGGCACGATGTTTGAGGCATCCTATGGATTGTTGATCGGGCATTTCCGGTGGAAGAGCCTTGGACCCCATTACAGAGAAAATACCTACAGTTGTGCTATGCTAGAATTATATGAATAGCAACAAGGACGTTTAGGATAAGAAGAATTATTCATAGATCAAATGACGTCCACTCGA
Organism: Lojkania enalia; assembly: GCA_010094045.1. NCBI lineage: Eukaryota > Fungi > Ascomycota > Dothideomycetes > Pleosporales > Lojkania > Lojkania enalia. The sequence continues at coordinate 70,389 of ML986711.1, forward strand.
CTGCGAGTACAATAGCCACGTCCAGAAGAATATCTATGTCCAGTTTAGCAATGATATCGCCATTAGCATATGCCAGCACCTGAAATAAAATTACTCATGGTATACTGCATAGAGAGCAAGAGACCCACATGTGGGTCCTTCGAGATTTTACCCCTCATTACGCCTTGCTTATATCAGCTTGTTCAGTGCGATCCCGCCTCAACAATATTTAGAAGCTATCCAAGGGTATGGGAGCTAAGCGATATCATTAAAAGTTGCGGTGAGACGCGAATCTTGTCTTAGGGAGGAATATAGCCAGCAGGCCATATTTATGTACATAGAAAAAGGGGAATATCAGCTAATATCCGGCGTGATATCGTACGACGGTATCCGATACAACTCGGCAGACTTGCCAAAATCCCTATCACAAAAGTAAACGACAGGCCCGAAACATTAAGGTCTCTGCCAATGCAAAACTAACCTTCAAATACAGGGTAGGCGCGAATTAAATGCTGGAAATGATCCCAGTCTGCTTCGATGAGGCGATACGTATTCGAAATTGATTATTACCATTAAGAATGGATAATCTACAGAATGCTGAAGGGAGAACAAGAATAGACCTCATTAAGTCGTGATGAGCATATAATAGGACGGAGAGGATAGTCGCTATGAACATTCTAGAGGCCCCAATGGTGTTTTATAGTGCACTCGACGATCCTTCTCATGAGAAATTAGATGTAGCCAAACAAAGGATTCCATAGGGTTGCTAACTTGGTCTGTTAAACCAAGACTCTCCTCGAAATAATATATCAGTGCATACCATGTACTGGAAGGGTTATCTTTCCATAGTTTATGCCGATGACAAATGTCAATTCTAGCAAATCAGCCATAGTAGCTTATCGTGAAGCGGACCTCGTTTGATATAAAATATTCCCGCAGCAATCCACGAAGACCGAATATTTTATGAGACCTTCGGTACAGAACTTTGACAGAACATTGACAATTATAAGCTTAGCACGCCAGAGAACGCCGTGAATACCGGAGCCTACATAATATCCCAACCCCCTGCAGGGCCACCGGCCTCAGCTTACAGGCTCAGATATGGTCTTTCATTTCTCCCCCGCTACCCTAACATTTCCCACACTAACCTCAAAGCAGCCAATTCTACGGCCCCACATATTCTCCAACTATTCAAAATCCTCTTTACTACGGCGCTCATATTTCCAAGGTTTCCCGTCTCGTAATTCATTAAATCGATCCTACGCTCATGGACCACGATCTGAGGCTTTCTCAACCCTTCTATTCGAGTAAGTACAAGACATGGTGCATCCCACGTGGATACCTTATCGGAATTCTGGTCGGCTAGAGGGAGGGCATTGAAATCTGAAGTCCTGGTGTCACATGTTTCTACTATCCTATTATAGTTGGTCTGTTTTCAGGCCTATATAGTCTCGCCATCGCCAGCTTCTGCCGAAGCAGGCCACTTACCCTCCTTCAATACATCAATATTTGCCTCAGCAATTGATGTTCCCTGATACGCGACACCTGGTACTCAATGCAACGCAACCGTAGGAAAAAGTTGATTTACGTCGACAAGCCCGTAGACACCATAGGATGAAGTAAGGCATATCTCATGGGTAAGATCCAATCCTTCAATCTAAGGATTCCGAGGAGCCCTTCGGAGCAAAAGTTTACGACGGTGATGACTGATAGGTGCATGGATGGGATGGCGGTGCAAAATTCGAGGAATGAAGATATGTTGCAGAACGTCAAAAGCGCTCTACGATAGAGGGCCTCGATGGTTCCCGAGTACCTTTATGCTTCTTAGAACCCTGTAGATATATAACAACAGCAGGTGTTTAACTAATAGGGAGGACATAACTGACATTGTTCTGCAGGTTTGGAGCAGGGAAAGGATATCAATGTCCTCTCGAAGTAGGCGATTTCTTTTAGCGAGGCCCTTGCACCAACCATGTTTCCCGTATGAACATAGAGTTATAATTTTAGCACCCGAGGCAATGGTCCAGGGTTTTTGTTGAATCGAAATGGCTGAATGGTGCGATGCAGGCTGGTGAAAAGAACGATTATCTTTTCGTCCCCATACATGCTTCTTAGATAAGTCGCCGTAGCTTCGTGAGTTTTCCTATTAATAGTGATTGAGCTTGCTTGAAATATCGCATGGCAATATCCTATAGTCCATCAAGTATCCCCCCGTTTCAGCATTATCCTTCGGCTACGGGTTTTCCAGTTGTTGCCGTGACGGGATTTCCCCGACATTATCTATTTTCCCTACTTCTTTACCACCTAGATAATTCCTGCGGTCTATCTATTGAGCCCAGTCATGATTATTTATACAAAGGCGACGGCATTTTTACGACTATACTAGGCAGGACTTCATCTAAGTACCTCTCTCATATTCTTGAGGAATGTGTATTTCTTTCATCCTGCGATAATGGAACTTCGCCGTTATTGGCAGGTGCGATATCTCAGATTGCTGTCTAATGATTAGCCTTAGCTGTGCTACTTGACCAAACTAGATCTAGAAGCAATTATGAGATTGATAATTTGGTATTTGAATTTGAAGTTGAGTTTACATTGGTCTCTATTTACCCTTGGTATCTAAACTTATTATTACCACCAATGCTAGATGCCAAGGGCTCCCAAATGTCCCTTAGATCATGTATTAGAGTTCACACTCGGGCAACCCCTTGCTTTAGTATCTCTATCTACTGCCTTGTGCTTGGCGCTTGCTAAGCTCGGTATCAGCAATCTCCTCATCGTTTTCATACATGTCTTCCCCTCGCTTCTTATCCTTCTCGTCCTTCACTTCCTCTTTCCCAGCGTATGACGGTTTCATGTTTTCAAGCTCTTCAGGTTGAGCCTGCTCTCTCCCTTCTCCAGCATATGCCAGCTTTCTATCTTCATGCTGAGCCTATTCCGCTTTTTCTTTATCCATCTGCTCGCCCTCATATTCTTCTAGCACTACTCCAACACGGTCTAGCTCCCCTTAACAACTTCCGTGGCCGCCATCAAGCCAGCACCTGCCTAGCTCTCGCCCTCACCACTGCCCAACTACTTTTTCTCATATCCCATCCTGTTAAATAGACCTCTATGAAAAAATTTTGGACATAATTAGCCATCTACATATCGCGCTCCACTTAATATTCAATCAGAACGCCTCTAGCGCCGATGAGATTCTACAGCTCAGCACATGCGCGGGGATTTTGAACAGTCCATGGTTTGTAGCCGAGGAGCTACGGTACCCAGAGATCAGTGAACCAAGCTTCCACAGTCTTAAAGCTGTGTATTGGATCTAAAAGGATGACGGGGCGATATGGGCCCCAAAGATATCAGCTAGCACCTCCATTCTATACATATCAGTTCCCTATTTCCGACATTTGCCAGTCTCGTGCCGAGGTTATATGCTTCAGAGAATAGTGCCAATTTGATGTTCATTATGAGGGACTCTCGGAGCTGTAGTTGCCGTCCGCTTTCTATGTGGGAAAAGCTCAAATGGATAATTTGGATAAATATAAGTTCGAGGGATGAGTCGCCGCGAAACTTAAGCCGCTCGTAATTGTTTTCATCCGTATTGCCTCGAGAACCTCAGATGCCCTAGCTCAAGTTTGCGCAGCGGTGGGTGAAAACAACTTCTTCAAGAGGGGGCTCGGTGATTGGAGACAGGGTGGCAGTTTGAACGATTGCTTGATCAAGCAGCCAACTCATCGAGGCACAACATGATCGTTTTCTCGGGTCGCTTCTCGTCGAAGTCTCGCATAGCGCTGGAATTCAATGCCTTGTCAGCGTAGGCGGAAAGGAGTTTCTGCAGCCCTCGAGTGTGGCGTAAGATATCTCGATCTCTGGCAGGGCCGACTTCTCGCTACACTTGTTGGCTCAAGAGCGCGAGGCCTGTCTGCATCCCCTCGGCTGCATACTTGGATGCCCGGCTGCTCTTCAGATCCGGAAGCTGTAAAAGCTCTGCAAGGGCGGCTCTCTGGTCGTTCGGATATCGGTTATCGTTGAGGTTAAGGTTAAGGTTGCGGCCTTGTCGTGCCAGCGCGAGTCGGTGTGTCTAGGTTGGGAAAGAGCTGAGGCGAAATTCCCCTCAGGTCCGTAACCTCCAGATTAACATCGAAGAAATATCTTTCTTCAGCCATGTTCAGGAATCTAGACGGAGCAGGAATTCCAGCCCCCTGAATGCGCCATATGCTCATTTCTGAATAAAACCTGCAGAAACAGACTCCCCAGAAGAAAACCGAAAGCCATCAGAGCCGTCGAGGCATTTCTTGAACGGTACAGATGGCTTACCATCCAGTGACTGAGAGACGATATAGTATGTTGCACTACGCTTAGCAACCGATCAATTCACAAATACTGATTAATGTAGGGCTTTGACTGTGAAGCAAATGGACAATCTGAGAACCCTTGACGCCAGGCTAGACAGATCAATAGTATTTGAATTCCGCATGTCGCCGAATTTTTTTAATCTGAACCATGCTCTTCAGCCTTAATACGGGGTTTGCAGATAACCTTTGACAAGGCTACCTTGCACGTGATTGACTGTAGCTAAGTAATATGTCGAGACATCCCCCCACTACGGAACAAGTACAGCCATCGTTCCACCCTCGTCCTAGTAGCTCTAATCTGTATTCGGTGGTTTTATCGCTCCCTTTTACCTCATCATTCAAACGAAAACGCACTAGACGGAGCAAGTCTTGGGTCGTCAACCATCACTTCGGTCTAGCGAGATTGGCGCGCCATAACGGTGTAGCGTCGGCCTTATCCTGCAGTGTTCCTATGCCGCTTCTTGCACCATCTCCCCACCCTAGAGTCATGGCCCAGTCGATGCTATATTCGTGGCCTACTTTTGTTTTTGCACTTTTTATTGCTGTGCTCGGCCACTTTCTTTACAGTGGCTATGTCTCGCGATCTCGTGTCAATCGCCTTCGCCGCGCAGGCCTAGTATGGCCTCCGTTATTATTACATACATACCTAACCGCTGACTTGCCCAGCCAATGCCCCAATGGAATTGGGTCACGGGACATCTACTTGTTTTTAAGCATCATCTGTCACGATATCCCTCCGATACATTCGTGAGTGTCATCATTGCCGACATGGCTCGTCAATTCCCCACCGAACTATTCTATCTCGATTTGTGGCCCTTTCTCGACCCAGCTTTGATCGTGTGCAGTCCTGAGGCGGCTACGCAAGTGTCAAATACCCTCAATCTTCCGAAACCAAGGCTCTACAAGACGATAATAGACCCAATCACGGGGGGTCCCAATATTCTCACAACGAATGGCAAAGAATGGAAATATTGGCGTTCATTGCTGAATCCGGGCTTCGCTTCTGCACACATGCTGGATCAAGTCTCAGCTATCGTTGACTCTGTGGAGATATTCTGCGACCAGCTTCGTAAGAGAGGAGATGTTTTCCGCCTCGAAGACGTTTCTACCCGGCTGACTGTGGATATCATCATGAAGGTAGTACTGTAAGACTCCTGCGCGTTCCCCTTACGAACGAAGACTCATGAAAAAAAAAAAAGCGACCTTGATCTCGACTACTTACGTGTCTCCCATCCACTTGCAGATGCTCTTCTGAAAATGATCTCTTGGAGCTCATTTGGTAATCCATTTTATAGATTCCACCCTATACGGCCGTTCATAATCAAATACTACGGCAATGTGATGCAGCGAATTGTTCTGAAGGAACTCAATAAGCGATTTGAGGAATACACGCATAGAAAGTGGGGTTCATCTATTGACTCAGGCAGCGACGTGAAATCCAAGTCGGTCATGGCCCTTACGGTCGAATCTTATAAGACTGATAAGGAAGGGAAGATCTCGAAATTGGACAGCCACTTCGCAACCTTTGCTAGTCATCAAGTTCGCCTCTTCTTATTTGCAGGCCACGACACAACCACTAGCGTCCTAGTCTACGTCTACCATATGTTACACGAGCATCCAGAGGCGCTAGCTCGCGTACGCAAAGAGCATTCGAAGGTCTTCGGGACAGACCCTAGATTTGCTGCACCAAAGCTACGCGACTCTCCAGCTTTACTCAACCAGATACCCTATACCCTTGCAGTCATCAAGGAAACTATGCGACTCTACCCACCTTCAGGCGCGCTACGCGAAGGCGTTCCTGGAGCCTGCCTTTCCGATCTAAACGGTACGCAATACCCGACTAACGGATGCATCGTGTCGCAGCTACACTATGCCATCCACTACAATTCACGAGTGTGGCCACACGCGAAAAGCTTCCTTCCAGAGCGATGGCTTGTCGATGCCAAGCACGAACTTTACCCACCACCTGGCGCTTTCCGATCGTTTGAGCAAGGACCGCGTAACTGCATAGGGCAGACATTGTCATTTCTTGAGCTACGAATTGCACTCGTGATGACGGTCCGCATATTTCGAATTCGGCCTGCATATGAGGAATGGGATGGCCTGAAAGAAGAGAGGTGGATAAAAAGGGTTCTCAAGAAATATGGGTTTGCGCGTGATGAGAAGAGTTCAATCAATGGTGAGAGGGCATATCAGGTTGAAAAAGGTGGCGCGCATCCAAAGGATGGATATCCATGCAAGATAGAGCTGTTGGAGACGGCTTAATCGGGTCCAAATAACCGCGATGCGGAATCGTCGGGATTTCCGCACTCCAGAAATCCTCCGAAGGACTCTACAAGCGATGTGAAAGTCTATGTGCTAAGTTAGAAACGCTTCTAGTGCAGGTCAGCCATTATCGACATATACATCTCGGACACCGAAAAAGGGGCACTATAGCGTGGATAGCAATTTTACGATCATTATTGGCCTGCTTTTCAATCAATTTGTCTAGCACCATAAGCTCGCGTGGGGCCATGTGCTATCCCAAGACCCTTGGAAGCCTCGAATCCGCCCTCAGGAAGCCATGGCAGCTTATGGCACCAACACAATTCGTGGTTCTGATCGCCATGGCCCCATGTGGCGCCTCGTTTTCGTTTTAGCCCCCGTGTGCTAACTTCGCATATCTAAAGCCTCCTCCGACAGTGTTATCGTTCCGCGCGAAAGCCCATCTGGTCATAATTGACGCGAAGCAAAGCAAACACGCTGATGCAATGACCTGAACTCACATTCATCAAGAGTGTGCTCCGTATAACGTCTTAGCGCCTTTTTACATTCATTCTAATCACGCAACAGCTGCAGCAACATGGATGGCTCTCTGGATATTCCAGAGTCGTTACTACCTCTTGTTGCCAATTTTCCTCTTATGCAACCACCTCCTGTAAGACAACCACACTATCCCAGGGTATGCATATCATTAACACACCAATTCAAGGGGGTGAAATCAGATCCAAGAAATCGCAAATTTCAGGGCCAACCAGTCCTAATTTCAGCAACTATCTGCTTCCCTATTATTGTGATTTTTGGTCTCTTGAGGGTATATGGGAAGCATCAGCTTTTAAAAAAGTGGGGAGCTTTGGATGATTGTACGGCAAACGAATTCGATTTTAGTCTAAGCTAATACCAATTCAGATGCCTTTGTTGTGAGCTTTGTAGGCGCTGACCAGCCATTTATTCATGTGTTTGCACTAATATGAGAAAGATCACGGGCGTAGCCGTGATGGCCATGAACATTAGCTGTGCGGCCCCATCCTGCACCGCGTCAAACTCACTCTAACAATCGATAGTCACTTACTCCGGCGCATTCGGCTACCATATGTGGGATATTACGGTAGGAGACCTTACGAAGTCCGCATTAATGGTACGTACTACATCTCCCATTCTCATCAACTTCTCATGAGCAGTCATTTCTAATTAATGTCATTCAGCAATCACTCATTCTCCCTTCCTTAACGGCACTTGTGCTATGGATAATCAAGTTCTCTCTCTTCTGTCTAATTCTCAACTCCTTCCGTCCAGTAACCTGGCTCCGCCGCCTCTGCTATGTCGGCATAGTCGGTACACTCCCTGTGCACATCGCCGGCGCCATCATCTACGCCGTTGGCTGTGGCCCCAGAGGTGGGTACGGTCGTGCATCGCTCATGGCCGGATTAGCGCGGTGTCGCGGTCCGGGTGGGCTAGTCATGACATATAACGTGGCCCAGGGAGCTTTCCACGTGTTTAGCGACTTTTACCTCTTGCTTATCCCTATTCCAGCCATTTTAAAGCTGCATCTTCCGAGGCGCAAGAAGATTGGCGTCTTCCTAATCTTCTTTTCCGGTTTTGCAGCGTGCGTTATGAGTATTGTCGCGCTTATATATAGGATCCGATGTTTCAAAGAGGCCGACACTATTTATCTTCAGATCTTCGTATTAACAGTTACGTGAGTCATCCCTAGTCGGATGTTCATTCTCGGAGCTTGTGATCATTGACATCAATTATAGGAATATTGAGATGGCAGTCGGTATTGCGATTCCCTGCATGGGCCCGGCTGCGAAGACAGTCCAGCACTTCTATACTACAATTAAGCTAAAGTATGGGCTTATTGACAGTGAGAAAGAAAGTGTTACAATAGGAAGCGGCGGGGTACGTCAACCGAACGGAGCAAGTCCTGGTGCAAATGGCGCCACTTACGGCCAGAGTGAAGCGATCAATAGGATCACGATGGATTGGCCCGTGAGATTGCATGGACCTGACTCATGACACTATTCTCACGGCCTAATAATCACGAATTAAAACAAATGGACACTGGATGATCGATTTCATTTCTAGAAACAACAAAAGGACTCCGCCAGCATGTCTTGTAAGAATGGGAGATAATGATAGTGGAGACCGACTTCACATAAGCAAATAAATTGTATTGTAATTTACCTTTTTGGAACAAATAGGCACGGCATTCATTGCAACTTAGTGCGTTGAAGCGCCAAAATATTGCATGCAAAGACCATCCGTTCCATTATTCAAAATCTAATAGTATCTCATGAGACACTCCACTCATTTCTAGATCACTACAAGCTATCAAATACTTTCACAGCCTCCTTAGCCGTACTCGTCGCGCTCTGTGGATTCATCCCAGTAACAAGCCGCCCATCAGTCACATTGAAATCATCCCACACCCCGGCCGATCTAGTATCTATGCACTTCCCATTAGCAAATGTCTGCATAGGAATGAGGAGAGGGGAAAGTATACATTTTGCCCCTAATTTCTGGGCAATCTCGTCAACAAGCAGCTCGTTCCACGATCGAAGAGTGGACATCAACTTCATTTCTTCTTCAGCCTGGGTAGTGAACCCGGTGATGGTTTTGCCTTCAATAATCGGTTTCCCAGTAGCAGGGTCGTTGAGATCGGGGAAGATAGCAGGTCCGTGACAGCTATATGCTTCAGCATCCGATGCTATATTAACTCATTGTCGCTATAAGACAATTATCGGGGGTAAGTATGCCTACACAGCTGACACAACTCCGCCATTCTCCCATATCTTCGCCGCGATGGCTTTCAAGCCCTTCGCATGCGGATAGTCGATTAAAGCTGCGTGCCCCGCCGAAGCGAAGAAAAGTCCGTACTAGTCGCTATCAGCATATATGCCTTGAACCATTCATCACTTTGCTAAGATCAAGTAGCCTCTCAACTACTCGAATGTTTGTTCGCATAATTTTGTGGTCAAGCAGGACTCACCTGGCTCCCATCAACATCCCCGGCCTTCAACCCCCCATCCAACTTCGCCCTAAACTCCGAGTTCACATTATCATACTGCCTCCTCTCCTCATCTGTCAAGAACCCCGGCTGCAAGCTTAGCCAATCAGCAATGTATTCACCTTTCTCGGAGGCGATGTCGACTTCGAATCCCGCGGCTTTGAGCACATTGAAAGGGTGGAGCGCCTCGCCAATAAAGACCCCCGTGATATGGCCTCCAGCGCCGTCGGCACCGGGGAAGAGATTAGTATGGGCGGACGTCATAGCAATGAGAGCGCGGCGGGGGAGAGGCATTGTTATTACTTTACAAGGCGATATACGACGGATATTAAAGCGCTATACTAGCTTCGAAATCTAAGGCGCTAGGAGACAGTAGATTTATATATGCGGGTTTCAACCATTGCTCAGCTGAAGAGACGCTGTCTTTATATGAACGAGCAAATGCATTCGGCAAGATAATTATCCCATTCGCAGGGGGACTTGAGCAGACAATGCAGTGCGATCAGTCAGCATCGTATCGTATAGCGCATTTGACGAACTAGCTATTGACGATGAGGGCGGCCAGTGATGATTGGGGCGGATTCGTATACTATGCCGGTTTGGTGCATGCTTGCAGGAGGGCTCGCATATGTCGTGCCTCATACCAAAACACACAATCATTCTACAGCAATCGGTGTCTACATTGATACTACGTGTTTAACTAGTAGAGTATCTTGTATCTATTTCGCCGCAACTGTTAATGAAGAAAATTATCTATGGGCCCAGATTAACTTTGTGCTGGACACAGTTCATATGCTAATGTCAAGTCAGCCAAAGCCGATGAAAAAAATATGCCATACATGGATTCCCACGTAACCTTCAACGTGGCCAGTTAGCAGTTGTAGCCACATCGTTTCATAATGCATGTAGAAGTAATGGTTCACTATTGTTGGCATGATACATCAAATACTAATCCAAAATCTTTACGCGGCGAGAACATGCCACCACCGTCCAGTAATCTTTAAGGCCTCGGAGATATGCAGTCAAGCAGCACGCTTCACCTCATCATTACTTCCACTCAAGATTCAAGTCCCATTAATTCACATCACATTGCCCAATCTACTCACACGTACTGTATCCAACGTTTGCCATCCTCTCGTGCTTCACCCCCTACGAAGTCCCACCCCACTCCCTCCACCACTCAAAAGCCACAATCCCCGCGGCAGTCTGCACATTCAAACTCCTAGTTACGCCCACGGTCCTAATCTCCACACATCGATCCACAACGGCCAGAACCTCGGGATTTACGCCGCCCTTTTCGCTTCCCAGGACCAGGACGCACTTCTTCGGCAACATCCCTACACTCTCATAGCCTCTCTCCTTCGTAGAGTTAGATTCCCCTAGAATTCCTGAACGATCAGTTTGCTCAACTGCTACAACTTCGTAGCCCTGCCTTTTGAGGGCAATGAGAAATGCAGGAATCGAGGCGGGTTTGAGCTCTTTGATGGGGAGGTGTTTGTAGGATGTTACAGCTGTGCTCTGAAAATCCTTCGCGGTTAAATGCGTAAGTGAGCTGATGTAGAGGCATTCCAGACCAAAAGATTCCGAAATTCTACTCAGACCGCCAAGATTTGTTGGATTATCAATCAACGAGGCGACCAGGACAACAGAAGCTGGTCGCTTGAGGCTCGCGTTAGGAAGGTCGGTAGAAGGTATGAGCGAGGACAAGTCGAAGCCAGACTTCGTTTGGAAAGGACCTATTCTGTCGTTGTTGAACTCGCCTTTTGCGTCGTGGTTACGAGTGAGATCTTCATGTGGAGCAATAAGGAGGCCGTATTTTGGATGACCAAGCGGAATGCTGGGAGGTGGTGACTCGACTCCAGCCTTCATGTCATCCTCCTGAAGTCTCACAAAGTCTTCATATGCAACCATTTCCCGCTCAGGAGTCTCAAGGCGCAAGTAGTCTCCTTGGAAGATGTTGAAAATAGTGAAATCTTGGACGACATTGAGCTTGAGAGTTCTAATAGTGAACGCACCAGCATTAAACCTATCAAGTGTGCGAATATAATCGTTGAGAGCCTGGAACGCAGAGTTCTCGACAATACTCTTCCAACCCTTTTGCACAGCAAGGTCCCAAATGATTGGAAATGAGAAATGAGCCTCATGCCTGACTTGAACTTTTGAGCTGGCAGAAAATGGGATTAGGTGTAGCATAAGTTGAAGAGCAAACTCTTCCGAATCTATCAACGGAGCAACGAGAATAGCCAACTTTATTAGCGATGCGACTAACCGAGGGTCGGCGTCATTTGACTTTGACAAGTAGATAAGGATACGTGGTGCAAGGTGCTTGTGCCGATAGTAGATGCGGCTAATGATCCACTCCAGGAGATATCGATACCGGGGCCAGGGTTCGAGGATCAGGGCTCTCCGGAATGAGTCCAAGTACCATTCCGCATCCGAATCAGAAATGCATATTTCCGAGAGAACTAACATAATCTGAAGTTGGAACGCGTTTTTCCATTTGGTGATGATGGGAATTGGGGCCTTTTGGGTTTGCCACGGCTCAATTAGGCGCCGCAATACACGTTTCGTGAGGTCGGCCTGATCCGCTGGAAAATGAGCTAGAAGATCGATGAGATTGGCGTAAGCGTGCCATTCGCGCCTCCCATAGTAGAAGTCATATGTCCGATGTGGAATGTATCGTTGAAGTGTCTCTGCCGCTGAAGCTTCGAAGAGGAGTTCTTTCTTTGGCAGCGGTGGCTTTTCGATGTACTGAACAAGAAGTTCTTCCAAGGGAAGGATGGTGACTACCTTAGGTTGTGAGAAGCACGCCTTCCGAAGTGACTCTAATAAAATAGAAAGGAGATAGGTCCTTGTTTCTCCTAATTTTCGCAGACGGTCCACAGCCTTGACATACAATTTGGTAAGAGGTGGCTCCTCGTTTACCGTGGCGTCGTCCAAGCTATGCTTAACGAGTACTTGAAGACAACATGGATGGAAAATGAGCGAAGGTAGTTTGATGACAACTAGTCGACGAAACTCCTGCCTCTCTGCCTCGTCCCAGAGTGCTTCTAACACGGTATACAGCTCGCCAAGCTCGGGTTCGTACTCATCCAGAATAATGCTCACTTCATCACAAGCGGTTTCAAACCTAGAGTCCTGGATTGACATGTGTTGAGTATGCTCAAGACGGAGAATAAAGACCTGTAATGGCGTACCCTTTTCCATAAGTTCGGGAATAGTTTGGTCTCCAGTTCCTTCGATCGGATCCATTGCGTGAGCGATTAGAAGCCGCTCAAATCTCAGCATGAGATCATTAAAGCCAGGAACCTGCGCTGAAAACGACGGGCATTCTTTGCAGAACTCCGCGCACATTACGGTGCAGAAATCACCAGCAATCTCTGGTAAGCCCGTCAAGCGCGAAATTTGAACGACAAGTTCTAGATCAGAAGGCTCAAGATCAGCAAAAGTAGAGCGCACCCGAAACCCGTTAAGGAGGCCTTCGAGCAAATAAAGGACAGAATGTGAGAACAGCTTCCCTCCTCGGTCCAAGACAGACTGCAAGACGTTGACGAGCAGCAATCGTCGGTCTAGTGCAGTAGGGAGCATTAAGATAAACTTAGTCAACATATCCACGAGCGCATTGCCATGGGCACATATTGTGATCTCCCGAGTTGACGAAAGAGAAGAGGTGAAAAGAGTACCTTGCGTCGCCCAGGGGAGGAACCCATCAACAAGAAATTTATCCCCCTCAGTTGCATGGTCCACAACTACGCCCTGCTCCTTAGCGACAAACTCCATATACCAACGCCCGATTAGTTTACGGACACCGTCCTGCATTTTTGGGTCTAGCGCAGCGGAAATAAGCGTCTTCACCCAGCCTGAAGCAATAAGGGCACCAGGTCCTAGGAGCTTGGTCAACTCTGGCAAACATGCCTGTACCTGATTGGGGTATCGATCGAGGACTATAGTTTCAAATAAGACGCTATATTTCTCGTACTGCCTTTCGTATTCGCGGCGACGGCTTACATCTAGCATCATATCTGGCGCATCAATACTTTGCCGCACAAGCGACAAAGACCGGCGGAGTATTCCAATACAATATTTGCGTTGCTCGGCAAACCCTTTCAAAAGTCCCCTACGAACCCGTGCCCAGTATAAAGGACTATAAATGCCCTCTAACTCAAGACTACGGGATTCTGCATAGCTTACCCACTGGAACCAGGTCCGAAAGACCCTACTTGAGTTAGAGTCGAAATAGTCGTCCTGCAGGTCTCGAAAGCGATTCCAAAGCTTTTGGCCGATAAACGAATCACAATCGTCAAGCGTAGGCAATGTCGAACTTGAGCCAATGAGGAGTGCTTCCGCCTTGTTGGGTGGCTGAAATAAAGTGACAGGAGTCCTGAGTAGAGCAAGTAGAGCAGACAATACGTCGTGGGCAGCATGGTCTAAGCCATTCAGGATATCGCATCCCAGGTAATTAACAACGGTCTGGACCAACTCAGGAGTAACAAAATGATTCCGTTCGGCCGGTAGCCAATAAGAGCATTTCAGGAAATTCAAATAAGACAATGCCTTCGCGGTTTGATCCTCGACCCAGCTAGACATCTCACCATAGACTATTTCTGTCGACCCATTTTTGATGGCTATGTTCAAGAGCTCGAGATATTTAAAGATCCTAAAAAACACACGCTCTCCTAGAATAATGTTACTCAAGCATATTTGGGCAATTGCGTATAAGAGCCCCGGGTCTTGTGACTCCTTGGGTAGGTCATCGATGATCAGAGTGCATAGCTTATCATGGTAGTTCAAACCCTGATGCAGCATTAGTATCACATTCATGTACCGCTCTCTACCGCATAAAACCAAGATAGAAGGTCAAACTTACGAGCCACTTACGTTCTTGCCTGGCGGAAGAAGTCTCACACACAGCCGAAGAGTTGCAAGGTCAATATTCCCCTGACTAGCCTGAAGCCTCTCCCAGGAATAATCGAAGATGGCAGCTTTCGACCTTGGATCATAATGCTTAAGTACAAGATCCAGCCCAGAGGCCCCATCGGTAGCACTCAAATCGCGGAAGAGTTGAATGTCGTGCTCGCTGCTGGCCGAGTTGCTGTCCGTGGTTTCCATGGTGCTGAGATTCTACGGCGCGGCGAATCCAGACTGACGGAATGTGGTCCGACGAGTGGCTGCTCGGAATGCACGAGGAACCTTGTTCAACACTAAAAGCCTTTCCTCTCTTCAGATTGCATCTGTACGCCTTTCAGACATTCATCGCTGGTGGTGTCGTTTCGTGGTTGTTGCGTTGCCAGCTCATCTTCTCCGTCATTCCAATTCTCGACTAGTTTTGTGCGCGAGCCTTGGCAGAGTGACGCAGACCGCCCTCGGCTAATCGGCGGGGCGACGTGGTTGTTTACATTTTTCCGTTTCCAGGCAAGCGCGGCGCGATAGGCGGCAGCGCCTGCCTCAACACCAATGTTTCTTCTCCACCTCTTGCGAGTAAAGCAGATAGTCCAGTATCTTCTTTACTTGCTAGAAGACGCCATGGACTCACGTCTCTATTCTAGCCTCCATGGCTCCTCAGCCTCAGCGCCGTCGATGCGCGCTTCCGAACCGTATGCGTTAATGGCGCCGCCGTCCATGGTCGACGATCCGGGCAATGTCAAGGTCGTGGTGCGATGCAGGGCCTTCGTGAGGAGAGGTATGTCGCATACATTTTGAATAGACCCACAGTCAACTGACCGCATCCAGAGCGAGAGAAGGGCACGCAGTGTCTTATTCGCATGGATCCCGCCACGCAGAAGACCACCCTCCTCGCACCATCCGACTTCGATTCGAACCCAAACACGCGCAAGGTATACGAAGATAAGGAGTTCATATTCGACAAGTCTTTCTGGTCGCATGATGAGGACGATCCGCACTATGCGCACCAGGAAGATGTCTACCGATCTTTCGGCGAGGAATTCCTCGACCATAACTTCGATGGGTACCATACGTGCATCTTCGCCTATGGCCAAACCGGCTCGGGCAAGAGTTATACTATGATGGGCACCCCAGAGCAACCGGGTCTTATTCCGAGGACATGCGAGGAGCTCTTCGATAGGATCCACCAGGAGCCTTCGCCAAATACCAACTATCACGTTCACGTATCGTACTTTGAGGTATACAACGAGCATGTGCGAGATCTTCTAACGCCACGGACCAATCCGCCTATCTATCTCAAAATCCGCGAGTCGCAAACAGAAGGAGTCTACGTGCAAGGCTTGACCGAAGCAGAAGTTAAAAGCTACGCAGATGTTGAGCGACTGATGAGACTGGGAGACATGGTACGTGAACGAAACCCCCAAATCCGTAACTAATCCGCTGACATCCATCAGAGCCGAACCACGGCATCCACAAAGATGAACGACACCTCCTCCCGCTCCCACGCTGTCTTCACCATCCAACTCAAACAAATCCAACACTCCCTCCTCTCGGACCAGACCATTGAACGATGCGCACGAATGCGACTCGTCGATCTCGCGGGCTCCGAGCGCGCCAAAAGTACCGAGGCAACAGGCCAACGTCTAAAAGAAGGCGGCCAAATCAACAGATCGCTCACAACCCTTGGTCGCGTCATCGCTGCACTTGCCGACCCCCGCCGCCACGCAAAAGGCCGTCGGCCACGGGACATAGTGCCATACCGGGACTCGGTACTCACATGGCTGCTC
Organism: Lojkania enalia; assembly: GCA_010094045.1. Taxonomy (NCBI): domain Eukaryota; kingdom Fungi; phylum Ascomycota; class Dothideomycetes; order Pleosporales; genus Lojkania; species Lojkania enalia. The sequence continues at coordinate 86,672 of ML986711.1, forward strand.
AAGGACAGCTTGGGCGGAAATAGTAAAACAGCAATGGTGGCTTGCATTGCGCCGTCGGACTATGAAGAAACGCTTTCGACCCTCCGATACGCGGACCAGGCGAAGCGGATCCGAACGCGTGCTTCCGTGAACCAAGACTGCATGTCTAGTGCCCAGCGCGACGCGCAAATCCGCGAAATGGCAGAGCAGATTCGCAGTCTTCAGGTTAGCGTCAATGCGGCGAGCCAACGCAAGCGTGAGGAAGCCACTGAGCTCGAGGAGTACCAGAAACAAGTCGCCAAGATGCAGCGGCTGATGGAGGAGAATAGGATGGTCAGTGAGGCGAAAATCAAGGCGTTGACGAGTGAGGTTGAGGAGTTGAGACCTGTGAATCAGGCGCTCCGGAACGAGATCGAGGCGCTTAGACGTCATCTTGCGCTTGCGGTGGGTGAGCTTAAGAATCCGATCATTCTACCACCGAAGCAGGATATTGCCAGTCCGGACCTTGAACAGGGAGAGTGGGTTGAAGATGTGGAGCGAGGCCTCAGCATGAGCAACGATAGTAAAGAGAATATCCCAGTTCACGAAGATGATCTCAGCTCTGATGACGAGGATTCAGGATACGATGATGGCCAGGATGATCTAGCAGCCGAGTTGCAGGCCGAAGCCGAGAACTTCTTGAATGATCTAGGGCTATTCAGAAAAAAGGTAGGGAGTGACGTTGAGAGGTTTGGAGTCAGGAACATTCTTGGGGAGGTCTCTGGAAACTGAATGAAGGTTTGTGGCTGAAGTTTGGGAGTGGCGACCGTCTTGGTTTTGGAAAATTTGTGGGTGAGGGCTTGGATTCTAGAGCGAAGGTTGGCATGGAAGGATTTCCTGGCTACGAGATTGATTATCATCACGGCGCATTGAGCGGTGGCGTTCTGGGCTTTTCTATGAAACTAGACTTTGAGGTTGGTTAACAGCTTGAGTGTTCAAGCCTATTGACGAATACATTTGTAGTATGTAGTCGTAATTCGAGGAATCGAAGCCGTATTACAATATCTTGTTTCCTAAAATTTTGGTCAGTATTTATTTCTAAAACCTGTTATAACTCGAGGTTATGAATATTGGATCTCAGTCATTCATTCGCGTTATGGTGGGAGGTATGAAGGGGAGAAGTCTGGATTTCGCTAGGTAAGATTGCACAAAGTAAACGAAACTCCAAGTTATCCCTCACGGAACCGCCGGCCTAGGAATACACAACATCCAAGCACACGAACAAATACTTATCGGGAATATTTGGCCATCTATATTTAAAGTCCCATTTCCTGATTTGAACCTTACCAAGATCCAGTACGCGTTGATAACCCTCCCATCATGAAATGTATGATTTCGTAAGTTCATCCAACACGTCATGCTCGTGCCTAGTTTCCCATATGCCTTTGGATTCCTACTGATAATCGCACAACGCAGACCCTGCCGTCTAACGCCGTTCGTAAAAATAAATTACGGAGTGGCAACACTGGAAGCGTTCTTTCGCAACTAAGATGAAAACACGCCAAGAACTGAAAAAGTATATGTAGGCTAACAAAGATAGAATAGAGATGAGCAGCTCTTCACACAGGCCGCTCAATAGGTTGCGGCCTCATTGCCGGGCCAGAGTTCATGGCTGGGAAGAGGGGCTGCTGGGCCTCGGCCATCTCCCTGATCTTCTTGATAAGATTGCTATCAACAATTAGCAAACACCACACACATACAAAATGCCCCAATCTACACCGTGCCTCCCTGAGGATATAAATAGAATAGTAAACAATAACTTACTTGACTGGCAACCTTAGTCTCTCCTCCTCGCGCATGACAATTCCAATCTCCTTCGCCCTTCCCCTTGCATGATCCTGAAGATGTTCTTGTATCAACATGCGTCCCACCTCCGAGCTCGCCCCGTACACTTTTTGGCTACATCCATCGAACGTACAGATCCATGAATCTTTCGGTCCGTTAGGCGTAAATGTTGGTAAGGGCGTGGAAACGATGGGTGGGGCCAGGGCTGGAGATGCAGATTTGGTCGTGTTGTTTGTAGGGTTGTTAGAGGGCTGCCAGCGGAGAGGGAGTGGCTCGTTTGCTTCTTCCTCGTCAGGGGAGGAGGATGATGTTGAAGGGTAAGGGTGCGGGGAGGGCTCGATAGATGTTGATGAGCTAGCGGCTCGTTTCCTTGGATTCGGATTATCCTCTACGATATCATCGACATCAAGCTTCCGTTTCGGTGGTGAGAGAGATTGGATATGAGTTGGCGTATCGACTTCGATTTCCGATTCGGCGCTGAAAGTGTCTGTGCTTTGGTCTGAGGAAGAAGCGGCGGCGGCGTTCGGTGCCTTACCTTTGCCGCGCTTGATGCCTTTACCTTTGCCGGAGTATATGCTGTTCTTTGGCCGGAGGACGGAGAGGCGCCCTTTCTTGGAGCGTTGCCGTCGCTGGGGTGGTGTTGCGGCGGAGGAGCTTGACTCTGATTCCTCGCTTGTTTCGGCTTTCAACGTTCCATGATCTTTTCGGGGCCGTAGTTCGATGGACTGCGCGCGCCTGATATCAGCTGCAGAGAGATTATAGTCGGATGAAAGTTCCCGGTATATCTGTTCTTCAGCGAAGAACCGTGTGTTCTTCCTACGCGGGTGATCCATTATGTAACACAGATTCGTTGCATGAACCAAGATCACGTTCGTAGCAGTCCCAACGTCACTGATTTCGTATCGTCGTACCATGAGCCTCGCGAGGCGGTCGATTGTCACGTGTCCGATATGCATTACGTGCTGGTTGATAGCTTTCTGCATGAACTCGAATATAGCTGTAGCTTCCCACCAATTGTCGTCCTTCTTCGGTGCATCTTCGGGTTTCTGCGCCTTTTTGGTGCCTTTGCCGCCTTTTGCCTTTGGTTTCTCCGGCGTGGATTCCGGCTTCGAGGCCGTCTCCGATCTCACGGCGCTTTTCCCTTCGATACGCGCCTTCGCATTCTCGAAATCACTCTACGATAAGTCAGCACCAATACTATCCTCTCCTCATACATGTTTGTCTACCTACCAGATATTGCTTCCTAAACCATTGATACAGAGGGGTATTACTCCACCCAATCCCCTGCGCTCGATTTAGCATGCACATAAACAAGAATGCCTTATGCTTCCTAAATATCATCTCTGCCTGGGTGGGATCATCGCACGCGAACCTCTCGTCCTCGGCGTATTCCTGGAAGATTAATGACGCACTCGGCCCCCCACCTCGCTTCCTGGGCTCATTATAAATATCTGTGACGAAATATAGAACCTCAACTGCCTCTACCATATTCAAATAGATGTCTTTATATGTCCGTGCGGGCCTGATCTCGAACCAGCCTGCTGCACCAAGCGCCCATATCATGATTTCGCCGTCTTCCATCTGGCCGTAGGAGAAGCGGGTCACATTGCAAATTTCGATTTCGACGGGTTTGTATGGCTTCTTGACAACTGCGGAAAATCCAATTAGTCGTCATCGCTGCTTGCGGTGCTTGTGTGGGATATACGCGACTCACGATATTTCGCTTGTTGTCGGTCTGGTTGCTCCAATCGCCCCTCAACCTTCAGCGGGGTATCAGCGTACGCTGCTAACAGACTTGCCGGCTTCCCATTGCTATTGTACAGGACGCGCGCATCACTTAGCGTGAAGATTTCATAGTCGTCGGGGTTAGAGATGGAGGGGTCTACTGGCTTCAGTATATCGAGCTCCGGTGTAAGCATGTTGAACGTAGCGTCTGTCGCATATTGTCTCCGGGGGGGTTTTTATGTGCGAAGGGCGTAGGCGATGTTGGAGAGCGGCGAGGCCGTTGCGCGGGCCAGGCTGCCGGTACTGCGCGAAACTTGGAAGGCGAGTCGACGCGCGCGTTGGTAGTGCATCACGTGCATGGGCGCGACTTTGGATGAGGTCGTCGCCTACAGCTTTGCGGCCTGAGCATCGACGCGTTGCTCTATGGCATGTCGTTCGGCATATCACTTATGGATATTATCTAAAGATGGTAATATATCATTATTCTTTCTACCTCTCTGTGCACCCCAAACAGGACTTTCAACGCCTTCCATGCCATATTCTAGATTCCCTTCCCGCGCAGTAAAGTACATGTTGAAAATGACATAGATGAAGCGGAGAGGATATTGCACAGCAGCAAATAGTTTACAAGAACGTGCCAGAACAATTCTTACATAGACGGGAGGCGGAGAGCCCAGCACCAAAGCGCACCTTTACAAGGGTATTCATCCACAAGCCAACAATCCGGATTTTCTCTTATTCGAGGATCTGCGTAACGATACCAGTAGCGACCGTGCGGCCACCCTCACGCATGTTGAATCGCTGACCCTTCTCGACAACATTGGGGTTATGGAGCTCGCAAACCATCTCGACATTGTCGCCTGGCATGACCATCTTGCCATGGGGGTCCTCGGTGCCCTCTGGCCAGCTCAAGGCGGCCGACTCGTCCGAGGTTCGGATAAACATCTGGGGACGGTAGTTCTCGCCGAAACCAGTGTGTCGACCTCCCTCCTCCTTGGTAAGAACATACATGGAAACCATGAACTTCTTGCTGGCCTTGACAGTTCCTGGGACGGCAATGACCATGCCACGCTTAACATCCTCACGCTTGACACCGCGGAGGAGCAGACCAGTGCTGTCTCCGGCCCTGGACTCCTCGCACGACTTCTTGAAAGTCTCGATATCAGTAACCTTGGTCTTGATGGGAGCTTGACCCTTGCCAACAAGCTCGACCTCGGCGTCTCTCTTCAAGATACCGCGCTCGACACGGCCAGAACAGACCGTGCCACGTCCTGCGATCGAGAATACATCCTCGACAGCCATTAGGAAGGGCTTGTCGGTGTCACGCTGCGGAGTCGGGATCCAGGTGTCTACTGCCTCTAAGAGCTCATCAATCTTCTTCTCGCCAATATCCGGCTGCCTTCCCTCAATAGCGCAAAGGGCAGAGCCCATGATGATAGGTGTCTCCTCACCCTCGAATCCATAAGAAGACAACAATTCTCTCATCTCCATTTCGACTAGTTCCAACATTTCCTTATCCTCAATGGTATCGACTTTGTTGACAAATACGACGATCTTCTTGACACCGACTTGTCGGGCGAGGAGTAGATGCTCTCGCGTCTGGGGCCTTGTCTTGGTCAGCTTTGCGAAGTGGTTTCAATGCGCTTGGAGCTCCTACATTTGACCATCTGAGGCAGCGACGACAATGATTGCGCCATCCATGTTGGCGGTGCCCGTAATCATGTTCTTGATGTAATCGGCGTGACCGGGGCAGTCGACATGGCAGTAGTGGCGGTTGTCGGTCGAGTATTCAATGTGTGCTGTCGCAATGGTGATTCCACGCTTTCGCTCCTCGGGGGCCTTGTCAATTGATCCATAGTCGAGATATTGCGCGTAGCCCTTCTCGGCCTGTCGCTTTGTGATAGCTGCGGTGAGGGTGGTCTACGCTGGTTAGCCTCAAGATTATATTTTAGGGAAGAGGGGAGGGGGAGGGGGGAGGACGGGAGGACGGGACCTTTCCATGGTCGACGTGACCGATTGTTCCTGAATCAAATCAGTAAGAATGCAATTATCGAATTGGAGAGATCCCATACCAATGTTAACGTGTGGCTTGTCACGAGCGAAGATAGCGGCGTACATCCTCACGCTGTTGACATATCTGCTTGTGCCCTGGGCGGCCAAGGCTCGCTGGACAGGATTGATCGACTTGTTGGAGCGGAGTGCATTGCGACTCGCCTGTAATAGCATGCGGGAGAACATGGCCATTCTGGATTAAAGAGGGTATATTAAGAAAACGAAATGAGAGAAATTGAGTTGAGATGGATGAATCTGCAAGGACTGCTGATGAGGAGGTGGATCGACCTGCGATTATTTTTCGGACTCAGCGCCATTCCCCTTTCGGACAGAGTCTTGGCGCGTCCCATTGCAGCTTCTAGTATTTCGAGCTGCACCACCAGAGCTGGAGGGGTTGTGATTTTGGCGGGAAACATTTCCCGGGTCATTCGAGCTTCTTAAATCGACTGTCAATTCGACTTCTCGCCTTCGACTCTGTCATTATTCATCTCCAATTGACCGTTTCCTTCGACTCCCGCGTCACTGTCCGCTTCTGCCACCGCAACGTTCCGGTCGGATACCCGAGGTTGAAGGCGGCGGTTTTTTGAAAAGTTGCATCACGGGCTCCTCGCACTCGCATCTCCATGTCTCTCCGCATAGCAATTAGACGAACAGCATCCCCGCTGGGCTGGACCTCGCGGATAGCCACCATGCCCCTGCGTGCAAGAGTCACAAGCCCAACCTGGATTTTCGGAACCCGAATGGTTAGCAACCTCCAAAACTCTGCAGTGACTATCTTTCGTGTACTCCGCAAGCTGACCGAGGATGCAGTACTCTACGCCAACCGAAGACCTTCTCAAACCTCAGCAAGACGATGACCCCGACGATGTCGTTTTCACGAACAACTACGGCGTGCGCAGCATCGAACTCAACCGGCCCAAGAAGCTCAACTCGCTCAATGGCTCCATGGCCCGCAAGATAATACCGCGGTTGCAAGAATGGGCAAGGTCCGAACTCGCAAGCGTCATTGTTATCAAGGGATCGGGCCGCGCCTTTTGCGCAGGTGGAGATGTCGCCGCGCTTGCGCAATGGAACCAACAGGGAGCGGACGGCCAGCAGAAGTCGTGCGACTACTTCGGCCTCGAATACAAGCTCGACCACCTCATCGCAACCTATTCGAAGCCGTATGTCGCCTTTATGGATGGGATCACTATGGGCGGGGGGGTTGGTCTCAGTATCCACGCGCCGTTTAGGATAGCCACAGAAAACACCCTGTTTGCTATGCCGGAGACGACAATTGGATTCTTCCCAGATGTCGGAGCTTCGTTCTTCCTGCCGCGGATGGAAGGAGGCCTCGGATTATATCTGGCCCTAACAAGCGAGCAGCTCAAGGGCGTGGATGCTTTCTACTATGGTGTCGCAACCCACTACATTCATTCGTCCAGTCTTGCACAGCTCGAGTCTCGTCTCGCAGAACTCCAGTTCCCTGACTACATGGGACTCCAGGAGCGATGCAAGATTATCAACAGCACCATCGAGGAATTCGTCACTGGACTGTCAGCAGATCGACCCTCTATTTCCGGGGAATTGAGGACGATTATCGATCGAGTCTTTTCCGTTGAGCAACCAAATATCCAAGCCATTCAATTATCGCTCAAGGAAGTTCAAGCGAACTCCGAGTCCCCTGACATAAAAAAGTGGGCAGAGAAGATCTTGTCAACTCTGGAAGCACGCTCTCCCACTTCTGTCATGGTGACATTGCAGCAAATGCGTGTTGGCCGCTCGTGGTCGATTGCAGAGACATTCCAACGCGAGTACGATATTGCATCCTGGTTCATGCGCGGACATGATTTTGTAGAAGGTGTGACTGCACGGCTCATTCAGCGCAAGAAAGAGAGGCCGGATTGGCGACCAGCCACGTTTGACGAGGTTACGAGTGAGCAGATAAATGAATACTTCCAGCCGAGGATAGGCTTGCCCTTGATTAGCAACGGCGATTATAAGGAGTACCCGCACGCTTGGATAGGTCTTCCGCGGGAGGAGGAGATCTTGACTGCATTTGCGGGGAAGACAAGAGAGGAGGCCATGTCTGCTCTGATGGAGAAGTATGAGGGCAAACAGGGTCTTCGGGAGAAGATCACTGAGGTCCTGGAAAGATTGGGCTAAGCATACGTGTGTAACGAGAGTTTCTTGCATATAGGATTTTGTGTAAAGAATTTGTACAACACTAGGGTTCCAAGAATCTATGCAGAACAACATTAGTTCCCGTAGGATTGACTTTAGCTTTTATCTTGAGCAAGAAGTGATGTATATGTCCATCCATACCTACCCATGGGCCAATACGTCCTGTTTGGTGAGCTTGAGCACGGGCCATATTAGTGACAGGTTGAATCGAGGTCCTAGGCGGCGCTCCGCAACACCTCCGCCATGATACTCCAACAATAAATATGTCCAAGCCCACGGCAAACTGGGAGAAAGTTGGCGACAAGTTCTATCGCAAAGTCCAGCTCTATACCGCCGTGTTCGACCAGGATCTTGAGCTAGAGAATTACAATGTGGTGGGGGCACCTTACAGCGGCGCCGTAGGTAGGTGTCCACCGTTCGCGAATTGCGCGATGGTTGCTAATAGACGCAGCAATATACCGCGATGAGGAGAAGGTGCATACGTACCGAGGAGCGCAGGCGGCCAAATCGAGCATCGATATCTACAGTTGCGCGGGAAACCTGATCCGGCGCATAAACGTACGAGATTGCAAACCTTATACAGAGTAGAAGCGGAGGGCGGCGCTGACCCTGTGTAGTGGGACAAGGGCTCAATAAAAGGATTAGGATGGTCCGAAGACGAAAAGCTGCTCGTGGTCACCGAGGATGGCACCGTACGGTGCTACTACGATCTCCAAGGCGACTTTGTTCCCTTCTCACTAGGTCATGTACATTCTCCCTCTCCCAAATAAATGGGCGATGCTGATTGTGGCCCTAGGGCGCAGAAGAACACGGTGTGCAATCGTGCAAATTCTATTCCTCTGGCTTCGTAGCCCTGCTGGGTAACAACCACCTCGTCTCCGTCTCCCGCTACGACGAACCGCGACCGAAGCTCCTCGCTATTCCACCCCCAGACCCCGTGGTATCATGGGCTATAATACCCCCCGCATACTCGCTATCGCGCTCGGTGGAAGTAATCTTGGCAATTGGCACAACCTTATACGTGGTAGATGCGACAGATGCGGAGGATCGAGACTTCAGCGCCGGACCCTTTAGGCACATCAGCGTGTCACCACGCGGCGAGTTCCTTGCTTTCTATACAGATGATGGGAAAGTATGGGTGGTGAGTGGCGATTGGTCGGAGAAGCTTTCAGAATACAGCTCGGGCGTGAAGACGGTGCCGAAAGATATGCAGTGGTGTGGAAGTAACGCCGTAGCACTGGCCTGGGAGGACGAAGTACATCTGATCGGGCCCAAGAGCGTAGCCACCAAGTTCTATTATGATGCATGGATACACCTTCTTCCGGACATTGACGGTCTCCGCATTTTGACGAATGATGTCTGCGAGTACCTACAGAAGGTGCCGGATGAGAACGTCGATGTATTCAGGCTAGGCTCCGACTCGCCTGCAGCCCACCTCCTGGAAGCATCTAATCTCCTCGACCAGAAGTCTCCAAAAGCGGATGATCTTATCCAACTTATTCGACCGTCTCTGGCCGAGGCAGTAGATACCTGTGTAAAGGCTGCTGGTCATGAGTTCAACATACATTGGCAGAAGTCCCTCCTCAAAGCTGCCTCATTTGGCAAATCCGTGCTTGACTTATATAGCTCCGACGACTTTGTCGATATGTGCGAAACACTACGCGTCCTCAATGCCGTCCGCTTCTACGAGATAGGACTACCACTATCGTACAATCAATTCAAGCGCTTGACCCCCGAGAAATTAATCTCCCGCCTCACAAACCGCAGCGAGTACCTCCTTGCACTCCGCATATCGGGATATCTTAATCTTCCGACCGATAAAATTTACGTTCATTGGGCTCAGCAAAAGGTCCGCGTATCAGTTGCGGATGAAGAATCAATCTGCCACCTCATCGTTAAAAAGCTTTACGGCAAACCAGGTATCTCGTTTGAAGAGATCGCACGTGCAGCTTATGACGAAGGACGCGTGCGACTCGCCACCGAGCTCCTAAATTATGAACCCCGGGCCGGAAAACAAGTCCCCTTGCTCCTCGGCATGAAAGAAGATCTTATTGCCCTGGATAAGGCCATAGAATCTGGTGATACCGACTTAATCTACCACGTCCTACTCCACTTGCGCAAGAAGTTGCCGCTAGCATCTTTCTTCCGCGTAATAAACAGCCGTCCTGTCGCCACCGCGCTCGTAGAATCCTCTGCTCTTGATCAAGACCGTGAACTCTTGAAAGACCTATACTACCAAGATGACCGCCGCCTCGACGGCTCCAACCTTCTACTTTCCGAAGCACTTGACCAAAAGTCACTCGCTCCTACCCTCGACAAACTAAAACTTGCAAGTAAATACCTCTCCGACGCAAAGGAATACAACTCCCACCGCCAACACCTTGACGACGCTCACCGCCTCCTCAAGCACCAAGAAACCTTCGAAAAGGAACTCGGCCCGCAAACCTCCTACCTAGGCCTAAGTGTCAATGAAACGATCTTCGAGCTCATAAGGCAGAGCCACAACAAGCGGGCGCAGAAAATAATCTCCGAGTTCAAGATACCCGAAAAGACGGCCGCTTGGCTTCGGCTCCGAGCCCTCGTCAGCGCAAGGCACTGGACAGAACTGGGCGAAGTCTCAAAGCAGAAAAAGAGCCCGATTGGCTGGGAGCCGTTCTTTAACGAAGTATTGGCGGCCGGGAACTCACGCACGGCGAGCCTGTTTATAGAGAAATGTACGAGCTTGAAACCCGAGGAGAGGGTGGAGATGTGGGTTAAGTGCGGTTTGTTGGTTAAAGCTGGTGAAGAGGCGTTTAAGGTGAAGGATAGGGCGTTGTTGGAGGAGGTGAGAGATAGGTGTGAGGGTGCAGCGAGGGTCGAGGTTGAGAGGCTGCTTGGGATGTTGGGGAGCGGACGGCGGTAGGGACTCGGGAGTAGGTATGAATTAAGCGGACGGATGGATGGGTCATGTACGCTTTAGTTCGGACTTGTACGGAAATTATTAAGTTGTGAGTTAATGAGCGGAACGGATATTCTCGTGATTTTTATGGGCGTTTATAGTGACGAATAGCCGGAGCTTCCATGTAGTTGAATTGGCCCTGCATACTAGATATAAAATGCAAGTTCAGCGCCCTACACATAGATCCACGCATACCCAAGCCAAACCATCCTCTTATGTATCATCTAGTCTAGGATCCCAATATGTGAGTAGGATAGGACAAGTGTTAATGTGTAACAAGGACGGGTAAGTATAGTATAGATGCATTGACTAGGGTAAGTAATATGAATGAAATGATCTGTTACGTGAGGTTTGGAAGGAACGGATATTTTCGTTGAACCTCGGTCTCCTAAAGTCCTAACACCTTGATAAGATAGCTTGAATAGGGAACCGATGCACTATTTACAGGACTCTTGCACTTAATTATCTTAGTGTAATGCACCGTTTTTATGATTACTACCTTACGGCATTTAGTAGCAAGTGAGAAACTTTATTACCTACTTACTTTCCCTTCCTTGCTATCCTTAGTAACTGCTCGGGTTCTCTTTAATAACCTTTCCATTTTGATTGAGCGCAAAGATTGATTTGTATGATAACGAGGTGACAGCTCTACATCCTGAAGCTGGCAAAAAGTCGTAAAGTAATATTGTTAGAGCCTTGGAGTTCTTTCAGTCTCTTGGTAGCCAAACTGGCTTTTATCGTGCTTACTAACCCCCCCTTTTTCTTAAAAAAAAAAAAATCTCTTTTTAATGTTCGCTAGCTATTCCAATATGGCAACTCGCATTCCCTTCCAAAGTTCTACTAAATCCAATTTTTTGGCATTCGGTCTCGGGGGGCTCATCTCCGCACTCCTTCGATAGAACGAGCAACGTTTAGCGTAGTACTTGAAACCCCTTTTTCAGGCTGTATGCCTCTATCTTTTGGAATCTCAGAATGCTAGTTGCTATTCGAGCTGTTTCCCCGGTATAGCAGATTATTAGTATCTTGCCTCTGCCCGGGACGTTCAATTTAGTTGTAGTACCCTCACTCCCTGGGAACTTTTTGGTCAGCTCCCGCCATTGCTGTTCGAGGACGTTGGCGTCAACGAAAGGACTTGGCGAGCTATGAGCCAGCGAATCCAAAGGGACGTTTACTGATCCTCGAACATGACAAGCCTCAAAATCGCTAGCAGACCGTAGGTCAATAACTCCTATTTCCCCGCCCATAGAGCTGAAAGAATCGCTGTGCGCCGAATTGTTGGGCTGACCGAATAGTTTCAACTCCTGAATACTGATGCCCATTTGTTCAAGCAATTGCTGTGGCGATAGCTCCCAACGGCTATCATAGGTGTATCTATCGACGTCGAGAAGGCTCTATCATTGCTTAGTAAGCTATAATTTGATATTGTATTGCTCGTAATAGAATCTCACCTCATTGATCATAGGTGCAAAATAATTCGGGCCGAGGATCTTGTGATACTCATCTAAATATTGGTATGGGAGATCACAGCACAAGAAAATGCAATGAACGAGTTTATCAGGGCCTCTCAACTCATCTAGCGCGTGCATATTGATACGCTTACCCAGATAATTTATTAGACCTTGCCATCCCAAGAAGTTAGTGCATATTCCAATTTATCATCTTTTTCATGTACCTTTATATCCGAGACCAGAAGAAGGGCCGCAGATGATGCCTTCTCGACATAAATCGATAGATGTGGTGAAGGAATCGAGTGCAGTAATTTCTTCCATACAATCTATGGCTTTTCGCCATGGGAAATCAATTTTTTGAATCATAGAGCACATACGAGGTCCCGGGACCTCGTTCCCAGGGGCTATGCATACCCTATAAAACGTCTCTTAGTTCATTCACTCACTTTATGGTAGACTGAAGCTCTAGGAGTACAACATACCCCAGGCAGTATATGGAGGGCTTGTTTTGTTTCAAGTAGGTTCCTGTACCGCTCATTGTCCCTAACAAGCACTATCATGTTAGTCTAAGTATGTCTGATTGATATCGAACAGAAATTTGCCTACCAGTCGTTCCTAGAGCTGCGCAGAATATATTAACCTCTGGGAGTTGTTTTAATATCTGTGGGCCGGTCCATAGAATATGTGCTCTCCAGTTCTTTCCCTGTATTCAGCTTTTGGATAACAATGAACTATAGGTTTGTTACTCACCGCATCACTGACATATTGATTTGGGTTCAATATTTTGTCGTCATGAGACTGAGCCATCTCTGCTGCCCTGATACCGCCTCGGTTGTCGTCCGGATCTGGAGTAGATGGGCCTCCGAATAGCTTCCTATACTTTCCCTTCAGCAAAAGGTCGGAATGGAGGACCACAACAGGGGACTCACACTTTTAAGCCAAAGAACTGTAAAAGCCTCAGTTTCGTCAGATGCGTTTTGTTGCTCACATATGCCCACGTGTCCGTCATTCCGTACAAAACTCTGGATAATATTGCTAGGGAGATCACCGTTGAGCCAGAACTGTACTCCACAATGGTTCGCGTGTCCGGCCTCATATGCTCTCTTAGGAGATTCAAAGCTACATGCCATCTTAGTAGTAGCTCGTGAAGTTTATACTGTATCGGACCTTACCAGGCAAAGCTTTGACATTATGAGCTGGTAAGTCGTTCATCATTTTGGCGTATATACGTACTCCTTGACCGTGATATGGATTTATGCGGTAAGGTAATTCAACCAGAGGCAAAAGGGGAGCCTTGTCCGGATCATGATAATCTCGAATACTATCCTCGCCCCTGTAGACGTTGAGAGGGTTTTGCGAAGCCATGATTTTTTTAGGTGATTAGCCAACTTCTGATGCGCACTTAGAGGAAGGCTTCAGAATTGGAGCAAATGGGACTCTTATAGCCGAAGTAGCACTTGAGGTTTCTATTCACCGTCCGTGTTCTGGAAGATTGGTTGACACTAGGCATAACTGTCAATCCATTTTCCGGATTCTGTTATTGATAGATGGGCATCCTGTTGAGCAAGAGATCCAAGGAATTTGCCAAGTCAAATGTGCCTAAACAACATTGCTCGGCGTACGCAAGGGCTTGCATATTGAAAGCACCTGATAAGAAGATTTTAGCTAGGAATTTTTTTTTTTTTTTAAATGGGGCCGGGGCAATGTTCAGCTCTGTTACAGAGTGGGGGCGCGAGGCGTTGATAGTGTGATACCATGATGTCTTCCTGCCGCAAACGTAGACGAGAGAATCTGTTACTATTATTCACTGCAGCTTGGCAAACGCCATACGAATGCGTAGTAAAATCTGCAGAAGCTTGCTTGTATTGGATAAATTTTATGACTCCTGTAGTCTTGCTGCAACGGCACCATCACCTACCTGAGAGCTCTCTACCGTATCTCATGTATCTTCATTGCATAATGGGCATGAAAACCACAATATTTGGAAGAGAATGTAGGTGCGATACCACATTTCTTAATCGAGCCGATCTTTAACCATATCAATGTAGTTACCATTAGCTCAGAGAGGAATGCAACCTCACTGCCAAACTACAGTGGTACCTTTTTTGAAATCTTTTCCGTGGACGTATATCTCACTTCAGTGGAACCGGATGCCTCAATAAAACAAGACGTAAAACCTCCGTGCGTCTCCCTAGATTGACAATCTGTTTTATGGTATAAGCTGAAAATGGACAGATTTGCGGCACAAGGTATCAGAGCGCTGAGGTCACTTATTTTGGAACACATATATGGAATCTCGCAGACCGACTTGCAAGTAACTGTATTTCTAATTCTTGCATCTAAGCCTGGGTTCGCCGCACGCTCGAACGTCTTTAGGGATCAGTTGGCCATGTTCAATCCTGTGGTTAAGTTTGTCGATCTTTCAGTATTTGCTAGGGAATATCATCCCATACACAGGAATGCTTCCCTAGATGAGCTACTGGATCAAGCCCTCTGCATTTTCACGTATAAATCCAGCAGTCTCGAAGGAGATCTGAGCAATATGATCGACCTTGACCTCCCAAATAGACTCTCTTTTGGATGGCTGCTGAGCGATATGCCGCAACGAAAAACTATTGCTCTCGTGCACGGCAGAGATAGAATTGAAGCTGCACAACCCCTCTGCGAAACGGCTCGGGATCTTGGTATGGACCTCATCATCTTGGATAAGCCTGGACATTGGCTTCTGGATCCTATATACACCCACCTCTACTCCAGGTTCGAGCCTCTAGACATGACAATCGACGAAGGCTTCCCTCAGCGTATTGTTTCTGCACTTCGAAATCACAGAGTTGATGGCATCTGTACTGTATCGGATCGGTGTTTGCTCCCTGTTGCTAAAGCTG
Organism: Lojkania enalia; assembly: GCA_010094045.1. Classification (NCBI taxonomy): domain Eukaryota; kingdom Fungi; phylum Ascomycota; class Dothideomycetes; order Pleosporales; genus Lojkania; species Lojkania enalia. The sequence continues at coordinate 101,686 of ML986711.1, forward strand.
CTTCAATGCTTGGCCTGCCTACTGAACCACCAGAAGCATTTTCCAAAAGTATTGATAAGTCTCAAACTCGCCTATTGAATTGCGAACAAATGGACTTTCTCGTCGTCTCTGGGGTATCCGAGTTGCAAGAGCGCATAGCATCCAGGAACTTTACTCCAAAATATCCTCTTATAGTAAAGCCGTCTATAGGATGGAGCTCCGAGTACGTCTTCAAAGTGCAGAGCATAACCGAACTTTCTCTAGCCTCTGAGAGGGTTGCGTCACGACCCAACTCCCGAATCCTCATAGAGACATATATCGACGGCCCCGAAGTAGATGCGAACTTCGTCCTCTTTGACGGCAAAGTCATCTTCTTTGAAGTCTCGGACGATTTACCCAGTGCCGCCGATAAGAAGGGTGCTGGAATGGACGCCGATTTCTTTGAGACAGCCAACGTACTGCCATCTGCACTTCCCCAAAAAGAGAGAGACATAATTAGAAGTCATTTGCATTCTATTCTCCTTGATGTGGGATTCCGTACAGGCATCTTCCATCTTGAAGCTCGGATTATAAATTCCGAAATGGAGTATAAATATGCGGATGGCTACCTGGATCTGAGATCCAGATCACAAAGAGCGGGAGGAAATCCCCGATGCTTTCTATTAGAAATCAATCCACGGCCACCAGGTTTTCAGTCTGTGTACGCTACGAGACTGACTTACGGAGTTGATTACTTCGCTTTGCATTTGCTACGATGCCTTGATGATAAAGCTAGATTTCAAAAATTTTCTCAAGCGTTTAACGAAAGAACATGTGTTCAGAATAAAAGCGAATACTGGTGTAGCATTGTATTTTTCACTGGTGGCAAGGGTGGTATTTGTAGGACGGCCGATGCATTCGGCGATCTGCTTGCGAGAAAATCGCATCTGGGAAAGAATATCGCAATGGCGATGGCCTTCTATAGCGAGGGTGACAAGATTCCGGATTCAACTCCGGAAGGCTTGGTGTTCTTGGGATTCTCCTTGGTTACTTCGAGAGTGAGTCGCTCCTTAGTGCGGCATATTGGCGACGAAATTAGGAGTAGTTTTAGGCTAGAAGTTCTATCCTAGATCCTGAAAGTATATTAATGGCGTTTCAAACATATCCGGATTCATGGAGTGGAAATTAACAAATATAGTCTTTTTCAACATGCGAAACTTAGGTACAGAATTCTCAAATTGGTCATTCTTCACAACATTTCTCTCTTTTACTTTGTATGGCTTGTTTAAAAAAACTACATAGTTGCTATAAGTCGTCTCTCAACCAATCACTCTTAAAACCAGCACTGAATGTTTAGTTGGCCCATCAAGCGGTTGGCCAGCCAATACAGGCCTGATCACCTCCTCCATCTGCTTGAAATGACTAGTTTGAAGGCACTTCAAATTTGGTCAGTAAATGAAATGCAAAGTCTAGATAAAGTATCTAGATGACTCACGGGCCATAGCAATCGACTCAATCCAGTGCTACTCCTTACTACAATGACAGCCCCTTTGCGCATATGTCTCGCCGTATTCTTCAAAATCTGGACTTTCTCCCCATCACTGTTTCCAACTAGCGACGCCACATATACGGCATCATAGCCAGACAGATCTGGCAATCCTCCTGTTGCATCGGAGATTTGGTGGGAGACACAACGGTACTTATCGCCAAGTAGGTTGAATATTTGCTTCGAGTCCCGAATGCGTTCAGGCACCATGTCAATGTTGAGAATGCGTACTGCCTGACCTTTCTCTGCTGCTGAGTCTACTATGCTGAGAGACGTCAATGGTAAAGGGCCACTGCCTAGCATTGCGATGGAAGACGGGAATGAACCATAGGCGATTGAGATTAGGCCGAGTTCGATGGGAATCGTGGCTTTATAGTTTCCAAGGCGAGGATATGTGTCAAGGAGCTCTTGTGCTGGGAATCATTTAGAGGCATATGGATTGGCAGGTTGGCTCGGTCACGTACCTTGATGTGGAGAACCACTCGCGAGAATGCGTCGCGCCCAGCTATCTTCAAGGGCACCGGCGGATTTGGCCCATAGATCACGAAGGATTGGTAGGATGGTAATGATACTGGCATCATTAAGTATCTGCGACTATTTTAGACTCTTGTTCCTTGAGTGGATCCTGTGTTTGAGGACGTACTTGATCTTCAAGAATAGGGCTCACATCAGTGCGATGGCAAAGATGGGAGATACTGTTCAAAACATTGTTCAGTCCAGGGCTAGGTTCGAAAGACGAGAAGTTTGAGAGCTCCTCTGTAAGCTTTAGAATTTCCGATATTAGACCTTCCGAACCATTGAGCTTGTGTTCTTGTACTCTAGACGGATTGTCTGACATTGTACTTGTACACGTATACGATACGAGCTTGAACGATTACTGAAGCTCTTTGACATATATTAGATATGTAGCGCATTTGAATTAGCCGAAAATTTTTTTTTTCTTTTTTTTTCCTTCTTTTTTTCATGGTCGCGAATCCTCACCTTCGGCGCTCCAACGCTTACGTCCTCATGCTCGTATGTGGGATCCATCGCTTGGCATGGGTTCTTGAAAATCGGCGACACATCATCACATGTTCCTAGTGAGTAGATTTGATAGAAAAAAAATTATTATGCACTAGAAGGATCCACCCGCGACTTCCATAGCCCAGCGGGACGGCCCTCGATTGCCCCCGGCCAGAAACTCACTCACCTGTCGGACAGAGTCACTGAGCGAGATGCCCCCGATGGTGGACTGGGAAGTGGAGGTGCATACGTAGATTTCAGTGGGGTCTAATAGCTACAAGGCTGTGACGCTTGGAGAAAATTGGTAAGGGCATTCCACCATCATCACAGTGGCAAATCATTACTTCGTATCTACCGATGCTGTTGATCTGACATCCAGCTCATGCTTCTGTCCTCGCTTTGCGCCCACAACTTAATATTTGATGCATCGGTCCATCATCCTCTATCTTTTCCTGGCTCGGAGATCCGCTCTACGCCAACTTCAAATTGAACGCTGACGACTTGGTCTTTCCTCTCTACAGGTCCCTATCCGCACCTCCGCTCTGTAGATTATTTACAATGTTGGTCCGTAAATCTTTTATCAATGTATTGGCTTTTCTAATTTTCATACACAGTCCTCGTCGAATATCGCGGCAGGGATCGAGCCATCGAACACCAATGGCCAACCCCACGCGCTTTTACTTGGGCTCGATCATAGTGACCATGGAGCCACAAAATCTCCCGTGCAACCAATGTTAGGAAATAATCCCCAAAGGGAGAATGATATGAAGGGCGACCTAGAAGCCAAGAAAACCAAGGGAATTCTCTATCTTGTGATTTGCACCGTTTTTGGACAGCGAGTGGGTACATTGGTGGCCGCACATAAGTTTTGGTAATTCAGAATACACATCACTTTTGATGGTCTGAGGAAGTAGAGATAGGGTTATCAGCTGCCTATTTTTGTCTAAGAGCTTATTAGACAAAGGCACCTCGAAGCGGCTGGAATGTGGATGAATTGATCATATACGCCACGAAAATTTGGCTCAAATTAGTCCGAATTATGCTGTTGTGTGCGAAATTTGACTAATATTTTTTCTGGTGGAGTGCATTTTCATGGCAAATGTGTGCTCCATTTTTGTTGAATGTTGTATTCAGCCTTCAGGGATTTGTTTGTGTATCTGGCAACATGCACTCAAGCCAAGATGAGGACCATGCAGAGCTTGCGGTGCACATATTTATTGTAGACCTGAGTAACCAACGAAATCGACAATGCATGTCTCCACTGTGGACGTACCCGCTTCTATGTCCGATAGAGCTGGAAGCAGCTAAATTTCGAGCCCACGTGGATGAGCAAGGTACTCGTTATGAGTTTTAGCGAGATCTGTGCGAGTACGAATTTTCTCGTTTAATCCATCTAGGCGTGAATTGTCCAACGCCACATAATTCAGCTACCATCATGGTGCTCAGCGCGGCATCCTTGGCAAGTTCTAGCACGAAATCCGCCAAGAAATGGTGGAAACCTTCAATGTCGTTGAAAAGGGAAATGATTTGGCTGACTCAGAATTATTGTCGTCAGGCAATTTTAGTGATTGATTGGAGTCCATAACATGATTTTTTAGAAGCCACAATGAGTTCCAAATTCGCGGAAGGAAAGGACAACGACCCTATGTGTTTTGAGAAAAACAACTCGAGTGTCACTACTTCCACCGGGGCCCCGGTGAAGGCCTTTTCTATCAGCGAGAATACTCAACCTAGCGAAGTGCAACTCGCGACTCTTCGACATGTCCCCGATAAAATCCCATGGGCCGCATGGCTAGTTGTGGCTTTTTCTTCCGCAGAACGATTCAGCTATTTTGGCTTCACTGGACCACTTCGTAAGCTGAAACTTTAGAGCTTCGTCTATCCATTCACTGACATAAATATCCAGAGAACTATATTCAAAACCCTATAAATGATCCAGTTCGACCTGGCGCTCTGGGACTAGGGCAATCAAAAGCAACAGCTTTGAACTGCTTCCTCAATGTGCTCACGTATACAACGACAATTCCCGCTGCGATTATTGCAGATGGCTATCTTGGTCCTTTCAAGTTAGTGTGCTATTCCTCGCTGGTCTATCTTGCGGGGTTACTTCTACTGTTCTCAACGTCGTTGCCGGTGTCGTTGCATGCCGGCGCTGGATTCGGAGGGCTTATAGGTGCTCTTACACTCATTGGCCTTGGAGTAGGCGGAATCAAATCATCGGTGTCCCCATTTCTTGGTGCGTATGAGTTAGCAACTTCTTTGCATCCGACGCTATCAATATTTCTAACATCTCTCCTCAAGCGGATCAACTAGCTAGCACTGTCACGCATGTCAAGAAATTAGAATGCGGCGAGGAAGTTATTGTAGATCGAGATATCACAGTTAGGAGGGTTTATAGCATCTATTATTGGTTAGTGATCCACTCAAAGTGTCTGGCATATAAATTCTTAGATTTAGTAGGGGTGTTAATATCGGTGGACTATCCGGCATTGCCACTACCTCATTAGAAAAGAATTACGGATTTTGGACTGCATTTCTGCTTCCTCTTTGCTCCTTGTCGCTGGCATTGGCTTTTTTTATCGTCGGACGGCGAATCTATAGTAAGTGTCTGAACTATTTCAGAATGAGCATGATGCTAATTAGCAGCTCACCATATACCACAACGTGGCATGTTGAAAAACCTTTTCAAGGCCCTTGGAATCGCGATCAGAAATAAATTTAACCTCGATGCCGCAAAGGCGAGCTTTCAAGAATCCAAACATGGCCGCTCTGTGGCTTGGGATGACACCTTTGTTATAGAGCTACGTCGCGCTCTTCGAGATTGCAGGGTTTGGTAAAAGTCATACACATTCTGCATCAAACCTCAGGTACTAACATTAATCTCAGGATAATCTATCCCATCGTCTGGCTATGCTTTAGCCAAAACCAGACAAATCTTGTCTCTCAAGCGGCAGACATGGAGACCCACAGTCTCCCCAACGATATGTTGAGCAACCTGAACCCGATCTCAGTTATCATCATCCTCCCCCTTCTCGACAAATTCGTATACCCCTTTATGAAGCGCGTAAAACTCCCTTCAACTTCTACAGTCCGGATGACTATCGGTTTCCTATTCATCAGCATAAGCATGGCTATAGCCGCGAGTGTGCAGCAAGTTGTTTACATGAGTCCTCCTTGCTATAAGAGTCCACAGCACTGTGCAGAGGTGCTGGAACATCCAAGGCCTAACGAGATCAGTGTTGCTCTGCAGGTTCCGATTTATGTGGTCGGAGCCGTTGGAGAGGTCTTTTTCTCTGTTGCTGGATCTGAGTATGCATATAACCAGGCTCCGGCCAACATGAAGTCTATCCTACAGGCTGTGTATATGTTCACCCTTGCCATTAGTTCGACCTTGGGGTTGGCGGTTTCACCCGCATTTAGGGATCCGTATATGACAATTGTTTACTCAACTCTGGCGGGCGTAATGATGGTGTGCACCATTATATTTGGATTCTTTTTCTGGAGAACGAAATGATGAGTGAAGAGATTCTAAATTTACTCGAGTATTGGTTTGGAGTATAGCTGGCAGGAAATCACTTTGTAGGCTGATGATAAAAGAACGAAAATAAGAAGGCAGAAGGTCCACCTTTGAGCATATTACCGGAAACATTTTCATATAGACGGAACTAGGCATCTATGAATTATCAATTAGTCCTCGCATCTATTCTAACCACCTATGCTAAGGAAAATCAGTCTTCGTAGTCCTAGAGCCTCGTGTTAAGAAGATTGAAAACAACTACGCTATATCTATTGAGTATTTCTGGTAGAAACATATAAGCCTGGTTGGTTAGCAAATTCAATAGAAAGGCATGGGTAGTTACCTCCGAAGTCCTTCCTTCAGCATGTCTCTGTTGACAGAGAAGATGAAGCGAAACCAACCAGGGCGCTCATTGTGATACGCTAGCCCAGTAGACATCTCCAAGCCAACCTTGAAGAGTTCTTGTTGCATATGCATCTCCGCTTCCCATCCATTGCCTCTTAGACAATTGGAAAGATCAATCCAAAGAAAGAAACCGGCATTTCTGTAATTGCATTAGCAAGCATTGAAAGAAATACGTCCAGGAGAACTAGCACTTACGGCCTAGCCGAGAAAGGGATACCTGCCCGGTTCAACGCGTCGGTGGCAATTATTTGGTGTTCAAATAAAGCCTTTCGGCTTTTTTGGAGGAACGGTATATGAAACGCTTTGTCCTCGAGTATCGTTGTGGCAATGGCATCGGCCAATGGCGACGCGCAATGAAAGCGACTATTTGGTCAATTAGACCAATATCAAAAACTTATTTGACCAGACTCACGCTAAAGAACGCACTGCTTTTGTCAACTCAGCATTTTTTGAGACTAAGCAACCAAGTCGGAGGCCTGCAGCAGCAAAATCCTTGAATACAAACAGTAGTTAGTTAAAATATTCTCCTGGAGATAGAAGGTCATACTTTTGACATGCCGTACAATACGTGCACGAGGCTGTGGTCGATAATTCCTGAGGGATCAATGGAAAGAACTGAGGTGAACCCTGGATGTCTCCCATCACTGTAATAGACTGACATAGCATATACCTCGTCACTGATTAGGTGGATATTATGTTTGCTACAGAATCGCATTATGCCTTTCAAGGATTTCCTTGAATAGCATCGCCCTTGATGTTACATAGATTAGCCTCTAGTTTAACAAAGTCATATTTAGCCGAAATACCTAGAGGATTGTGTGGATTCGTAATTACGAGCCCTTTGATCTTGGTCCCCTTCCTCTCTGCTTGTTGAAGCGTTCTCTCATATCGTTCGACAGCCTCAAGACCGAACTGATCAATATCACCGAAGGGTGCATAAAGCAACCTACAGCTATCTCCTGTCAGCTAGAGCAATGAGCTAGGCATAGTATTTAAGGTACTCAGATTTCGTTGGGAGATCCGATGCGAAAGAGCCATAGATTGGCATTCCCATAAGAAGGCCATCATTCTCTTCAGTCAGACATAGAGCCAGGACTTCGTTTAGTGCTGTTACGCCGCTGACGAAAGAAAAATATTCTGCTAGAGTAGGTGTTGCTGGTGAAAAGTGAAGGTTAACAAAACCTGACATGGCCTGTCTCAAGCGCTTCGAGCCAAAAGGCCCCTCATGGTAACTCAGCACAGAGGCGTCAATTGAGGATATGCACTGGAAGAAAATATAAGCATTTATTTAATTAGCGGAATCTTGTCAGATCTGACCTTTTTCTTGACGAATGCGGCTACTTCTTTTTGCATGAGAAACTGCCCATTATTTTAGCATCCTTACAGTCTACATGCAAGCCGACAGAAGTTGAGGGAGACATTTCCGCAGACTCACATTTTCGGCCTGTGTAAGGCAAACAAGATCATTTGGATGCTTAAACTTGTCATAGAGATCTCCCCGAATCTTAGTGTACCCCGCCGCTAAGTCTAGGGCTGCGTATTTGTGACCGCGAGTGGAAAGCATGGCCCCAATAATGAGAGAAACGAGTGAGCAAAACGCGACTATTCAATGAAATCAAAGGGCCGAATACTTGGTTGAAATATAAAGCGACGACGTAAGGCCTGATCCGAGTAATCTGGTTCCACTGCCACGTAGTTAATGTGGGCAAATTCTAATGAGTTCACAACAGCTACATATACCGCTGCAGTCACCGTCGTTCCACATGTCATCCATGATAGCGCTGACTGATTATCGATTTAGAGGCTCTACTAATTCCGAACGTTTCGTGTTTACTCCGATTTCGGCGGATGCCAGGCAGCAAATAGACTAACCGTATTAGGAATATTGCACAAATCACGTGGCCAGGACAATGTCCTCCCGTGCACCATGGCACGACCAAGAAGTAGGAATGGAAATGGAGGATGCCTCCACACAGTACCAAGGCCGGTGTCCAGGCACCTTGAAAATGTTATGTCATGCTAATCTTTAGGAGCGTGGGATGCACTTTGTGATGACCTCGGGCACCGCGCAGAGTACCATGATGTCCGTCTGCCTCGGGACACAGGGTAGTTTCGGCCGCCAAGGTGATAGTACCAACTCCTTGGCAATAGAATTAATCGTCTCCTCCGCTCCAGAGCCTAGTGATATTCAGGCCAGACTCGTTTGTTCAGGCTACCAAGCAGCCACAGTACCTTTCGACCCGCAGTCTTTTCCCATTGTGTCCTCCCGAACCCGTAGTTTCTTGCCAAATTTCTTGGACTTCGTCAGCAGGCTTTTAGAATCATGTTTCTTGTCACCTTCGCGGCCTCCGTACATCAAAGTGCTCAAACCGATGCAGATTAGCGTGAAAAATCCAGATACAGAGCCTATAAGACGGCCTCGGATTCCTAGTTGCATATCCAGCACCATCTTCCGGGATTTTGTGAACTAGATTCTTCCCCCATAAAAACTGTACCTGCATTCCTTACAGTACATTGTAAATTGCCTTGCCCAGCATGAAGGTCTTCGCCTCGATCGTTGTCTCATCCCTGCTCGGCCTCGCCAAGTTGGCTAATTCAATTTCGACCAACGTCTTGCCTTCCCCCGTTTGGCAGGCTGGCGAATATACCATCCATGAGACATGCAATGCCTCCCAAACTTTCCAGCTTAGGAGGGGTCTCTACGACATGATGCTCTTGGCCGAACACGCCAAAGCTCATATCCTTGAGCATGGTAATAGCTCCGAGATTTACGTCAAGTACTTTGGAGCTGCACCCTCGAATGAACCGGCTGGCTGGTACGACCGAGTTATTAATGCCAATCGCTCAGACGTTTTGTTCAGATGCGACGACCCAGACCAGAATTGCGCTACTCAAGATGGTCAGTTAAATCATGACTCTAGCCGAATAACTATGGCGTCTTCCAACTGCTGACTATTTCGCCTATAGGATGGGGTGGTCATTGGCGAGGCTCCAACGCTACCCAGGAAACAGTAATCTGCCCACTATCTTTTCAACTGCGCAGGTATCTCGAGGGCATATGCTCGTTTGGCTACACGGTCGCCGGCAGTCCAACAAACTTCTACTGGGGCTCTGACTTGCTCCACCGTGTCTTCCACGTTCCACGCATCTCCCTCGGACTTGTCGAACACTACACGGAAAGCTATGAAGAGGTCTTAGCTTTAGCAATAGAAGATCCTTCATTGTCTATCATTGACAGCGATGCTCTACAGTACTTCGCCTTGGAAGTCTTCTCCTACATCGTTTTTCCTGGAGAAGGCTGTCCAGGAGAGGCTCCTGTTCCCACACCGGCGCCAGCTCCCTCGTCCACGGCAAGTGCTGCTCCATCTCAGACTTCATCCGCATCCGACGTAAGTATCAATCATGGCCTTCTTTCTGTTAACGCTAACCTGAAAATAGTCTTGCCATACTCATGCCGATGGGTTTGTGCACTGCTAGATGAAAATACGTCTTGTTACGGAAAAGTACAAGTGCACATGTCCGACTCAATATTACGGATGCCCTACTACTCCAGGTCTCAGAAGGTGAGAATTTCTTACGGGATCTCTCCCTATAATAATGTTAAATTCACGATACACTCCTTATGTAGTCAATAATACCAAAAGCCCTATACTCTATCCTTGCTTTCTCAAATTGGTACTAACAGCCGCGAGACCCTGTTATACTACATACAATTCATCGATGAGCCCTCCCTTCCGCTTTCATCTCACCGTTTAAAGCCTTGTCAGAAGCAGCTCGAACTTAGCAAAAATATTCCAACACTGATTATTTCGCTGGTTATCTCTATAACATCCGTTACTACAATTAGCCAATCATTACATGTCACAATATTTAGACTTGTACCGCATCTTATAACGCTTCATTCTTTGCTGCGACAGTAAATGTAAGAACAGATGGTAAAGTTTCACTTCGTAAAAGTGTAGATAACTACCATCCTTGCATCTGCAGCTCCCATTTCCACTACTTCAAGCTCGTTGGCCATATTCTCCTTAATGTTGGGATAGTGATATTGCACGGTACTATAGACAGTAGTCCTATTGTAAAGTTTACTCGCACTTCGCCTAGCATTTGTAATTATTTGCGCGACATATAATCCGTCTAAGATATAAGAATTAGCCTGTTTCAAGGAATTTTTCTGCTCGTTTTACGAGACCAGTATTTTTAGCAGAGTTATGTTAAAATACAGTTGTAAGGCAAGGTAGCGAAACGGTATCTAAGTGTTGAAACAGATGTAAAATATAATTTTCTCACTTGAGAAAAGAGGACTAGGCATCGGACCCTTAGACATGAAAACATAGAACCTTGAAATATGATATAGTAATGGGTTACGGATATGATTACTAGTATCTTTTGGCAAAGAAAAGTTAATATGAAGGCCCGGATCCGGTCAGTGTAAGAGTATTCTGATAATAAGCTTGAGTCAGCCCGTTTGTCACGGCTTAGATAAATATAGGGATTATACGTCAAATACTTTGAACGGTAGTTGCACGCCTAGTATCATGGGAACATTCCGGAATCTTTACTATTGCATTCTCGCATTGCGTACGTGAATCTTCTGCGCTAGAAATTCCGAGAAAATCTTAGATTCTTTGAGGCAAGGATTTAGGAATGTAGTCGAAGATGTTACTAGCTTCTTTTCTGATTTTTCCATGTGCTCAATATAAGAGTTCGTCTCTCCTTACTGTTTCTTTCCCTCCTTCTGTAATTAATAGGCTAGATAGGGGTAGTTGCAAGTACATCGTCCAGTCTGTCACCCTGTAAGGGGGAGAGGCACTAAATGTGCTATTCTATAGTACCGCCGTTAGCGTGGGCGAGGGAAATTGTGAAATCAACCGATTTCCAAGCTACTAAAAGCATTCTTTTTCTACAGGCCGCCATTGGGGTTTTTCTATGTTTAGAGTAAATAAGCGAAAAAAAATCCGAATCGCGAAACAGAATATGCATAAGGTAGTGCCCCGCTTACTGCATGGATAGCACCTTAAAACCCCAGTTGCCCTAGATTTTTTTGCGTGTATTCCCCGAGTATATTAGGACCACGGTTAGGGAGCTGAGATTCGAACTATACGCCTTAAGTCTCGATTAGTGCAGCATTTCAAACCCGCTATTAAACTCCCGCTATACTATACTTAGAAATTTCTTTTCTATTTTATTAACTTACATGGTTTACAATTAAAAATAGAATATAAGGGATCGGTAATATAGCATAAGTCAATGGACTGCATAGGTATATAGATGCCAAGACTACTGCTCCTTCATCTACACGTCGGCCGGCAATCCGATAAACCTTACTGCTAGGCTTCTAACATAGAGTCTTTCACGCTCCGCATATTCCCTAGGCGTTTTGGAGCATTGCATAGAGACCTGTCAGGAGTTATTTGCTGATTGGCAGTAGAAGCCGACTTAAAAATATCGAAAAACACTAAGCGCCTCACGTGACCAAATTGTAAACAATACCTGAGGCCCGCACTTACCTGTTTAGACAGGTAGCATTTGCTCTTAGAGGCTACAGCTTCTAAAATAATTTTAGGAAAGGGGACCCTTTATTATCTACAATTAACAGCGATGCTCTATAGTGCTTCGCCTTAGAATACAAATGCTGATCGATTTGTGCATCGTAATACCGAGAATAGGGTACTCCGGACTGAGCGGACATGCGGAGGTTATATAGGGCCTTATGGCTTCTACATTTATTATATTCCGCGCTCCTAAGGTAAACGGCAAATTATACCGCAAGTAATGTTTACGTTAATTAAACACCTACTATAATACTAGGTATTACAACCTTCGTCTCCGCTACAATGCTAATCTTGTCCGAGCTTGCTATATCTAGGTAGTAGAAAGCCCAAATCAACTCAGAAGGAATTTTGTGCCATCTATGGCTAACGATCGCTCCTCAGCTTCTCCAACAGGCCCCTTATAGCAACCTCCCCTGTATCATTGTCGTTGCCTTGAACGATAGCATCCTCTCCTGCCGCCCCCTTCTCGAATGCGAGCGATATAGTGTACGTATTACTCGTTGTATCCAGCTCGAGCATGAACTTCATCTCGACAGCTTCGCCACCAGACAGCGCGTCTAAGCTTTCGCTACTTACTTGCCATCTCATTCTTCTCTAACTTGTAGGGATAGGGGTATTCTTTGTCCTTGTATAGGCGGACAAGCCTGCAGAACAGAGGTTAGACATTATGATTAAGGCTTGCGTTTGGCAGATCAGCAAGCTTTAATGCGATATGTTGGGAGCTGGGCTTAAAGTTGGGGTTGCAGAGGTTGTATTGTGGATTGGATATCGAACGAGAAAGTTTTTAGAGGTTGATATCCCTTTCACCTGTCCTAAGCGTTGATGAGCGATAAAACACGTTAGGCTTACAATCACGTTGCGCAGCAATCCCGACGTGTTATTATTGTAGGGTCCTTCGATCGTTCTAGAAAGTTAATACAGCGAGATTCTCGCTTCAAATTTGTTTTTTATTGTAAGCAGGAGGGGGTGGAGACTGTATAGGGTGGTATAGATAGATGTATTGATGAGGTCCCTTGACCTCTCGATCAAGGTACGGCGGGGAATATATAGTACATGAGACTGCTTAGTCAAGGGCTGCACAGCTGACCAGGCACGTGACCTGAGCTTGCATTTATTAATAGCAGAGAGGGTAATAAGAATATAAGCTTCTTTGCAGGTTGATTGCGCATTGTTTTGCAGAGGCATCGCGTTTAGAATGGAGTGTATTGTCTGAAGTTGGTTGGGGTGAGCGCTCGCTTGGACTAGGCGGTCGCTTGTAAGCTACGTTAGCTAATTATCGCCGAAAGGAACGATGTGAATGGGTCGAAGTAAATTTCTTAGGGCGGCTCCGTCAATCAGTAGTTACAGCCCCGTGGATAATTTTCTCTGTAGGGATGATTGCTTCTTGTATGAACCAGTTCATGAGGAAGCGGCTGTCTAGGAATTACTAGTATTGCCATGGCACTGTGGCGTTTTTCTGGGCGTCTATTAGCTTCCTAAGAGGACCAAGCAAAATAGAGTTCCGCATGCTATGTTGAAATCTGTGATAAAGAACAACGAGTAATAGGGACATAAATTTGTATAAGACGTTTTAGCAGTGCTTCTTAGCTGAGAGTAGAATACCGAGACGCTAATGGACGCAATTAAAAGTTGTCACGTGAACGCTCGGTTGGGTTTAGCACCTACGCAAGCACTTATGTGCAGATCCCTGGTCGGCCTTCTACCACAATCAACGCGCGCCCCAATCTCCATGCCACCTTACAATTCTCTACGATCCCTATCAGAATATTTGATCTAGTCTACGACAAAGCCCCGCGATGTAGCGGATACGTACTATCCTTGAGAACTACTTTAGGCTACTAGGCGCACTATTGAGCGATTTTATTATTCGGCTAAAAAACAACCCCAGTGATTCCTACTAGAGGGAAGTCCAAGGCTGCCTAACTCTTGATTGATCTATATATAGTCCAGAGCTGATACGGAATCTTTTCACCTATCGGACTATCTTTTCTATGCTCTTAAGATACCAAGTGAACACAGAAGTTCTCTGTTGTATGCCATAGCACCCACATGGTATCGACTACTACCTACATTTCCGGCTCCTCGATGCGCATCACCCATCAGCGCCACGCCAACCCATCCTACCTCCACATTGTGCCTTCATCTTTCTTTTTCCCTTACCCCTCACCATCGTCCATTTCTGCCCTTCCTCCGAAGCGCCGTGGAGCCCTCCTCATGCATGTCTCCACTGAACTTCGTCTCAAGCCATCTAACATTAACTGACGCGAAGCTGAAAATCTCATGCACGCACTAACCCCCAACAAAAGCAACTACATTCAACACGCAAACATGCCAGCGCTGCGTTCCGGTGGGGCGCCACGTTAAAATAGGGTTTCGGCCGCTAAACGGGTCCGGGCACCCAATGTTCTGTGGCTTTTCCACGTGCAGACGCATCTGTATATCCCAGTTCCCCGTGTCCAATGAGCTCGCCACAAAAAGAAGATCGATGCCGGATTGCGACGTGGTCCGGGCCCCAGTACGCCGGATTCGTGAGTGCTTCTACAGTGAGCCTGGGCAATAGGAAAACGCTTGAAGACGGAAAGGAGTACGATTGACGATGTGGGAGATTGGCAAGGTTGTAGGAAATTCTAACAGGGTGCTAGAAAGCAACTTCACGGGATGTTGTCAACAACAAACATCCATTAGATCAAGCTCTCGAATCTGAAGATCATGAACAGGTATCATTATAATTACGTCCAGCACCTAGGATCGTGCTTCAAATCCAAGTATATTACGCATACATTATTCATTTTCCCGAGCTCCATTACAATGAAAATACTAAGGAGTGACATTCGTTTCGTTTCAAATATAAACATTAAATCCATGCGAGCCCAATGCCCGCAGCTCCTATTAGGATCCTCTCTATTCTTCCTAAATTAGCCTTTCCGTGCGCAGCTACGCCGGAGAATGGAAGTGGCGAACTGAATGTAGGAGGAATTGCGGAGGTACCGGTCGGGGTGGTGGATGTCAAGCCTGGAGACGGGAAAGGCGGGGTCTCCGATGTGGCGCTAGAAGATTCTGGCGGGGCGAAAGAACTTGTGGAAGGCGTATCCGAAGACGGTTCAACAGTGCTCTCCTCAAGGGTGGAGGATAGTGATAGTGGCGGAGGGGCTTCAGATATGGAGTCAGCAGTACTGCTTGAAGGAGAGGAAGTAGGAGTCTCGCTACTAGGCGAAAGGATCTCGCTACTCGACAGCTCTGAGATCGCACTTGATGATGGAAGAGGGGTAATACTTGAAGGGGTTGGAGTGGGAGTACTGCTTGGAGGCGGTGGCGGCGGTGCCTCGCTTGTAGGTTCAGTGTCGGCCTCTGCATGAGTAATTGTTGTGGTCCCTTCAAGTTGCGGGACGCTGGTGACTAATATTACGTCTGGCAATGTTGTGGTATCTGGGGACCTAGTAGAGCCAACGATAGGGTCGCACGCACTAGTTCCGATAGGGCCTTCGAGTTGTTCTGTGACAGTTGGAACGGAATTGAGATAGTCTACAAGCTGTGGAGGAGCGCTTTCAGGATTTGGAATGGCTATTGTCGGGATAATCAACGGTGCATAATCGGTGGGAGCTGGTAAGGTCAAGCTAAGAGTTTGGGTTACGCAGGTAGTGGCTATCGGTTCGATTGAGATGTAGCTGAATTCCTCATAGGCAGCATAGACGGTTGGATACGTTAGAGTAACGCTCTGATAGACCCACGTCAAGGCAGTGCTTGGGGCCTCTCTTGTAGTCGTAGTAGTTGCGGAACTTGTCGTTTGTCCATTCATGTCCAGGTATACATCGACCGTAGTGAGGGGGTAAAATGAAGTTACAGTGCTTACCCGGCCAGGGTATTCGATTCTTGTAGCCGTTACATCGATTTGGCAAGCGCTTCCGCACGAAATTGAAGGCAAAGGTGTTGGGGAGGGGGTCTCAGTAATAACGATCGTGGTCGGGATGAGCGAAGTCTGAACAGATAGCGTAGTAAGAGTGATCGTGGAGAGGATGGTTGACACGATTGTGCTACCGGGAAGCGTAGTTGTGAGAGTTTGAGTGGTTCCAGGGAGAACTATGGTGCTAGTTATTACTTCGCCAGGAAGAGTAGTTGTAATGGTATCTGTAGTTCCAGGGAGTGTTAAGATAGTTGTCGTGATTTCTCCGGGAAGGGTGGTCGTGATTGTCTCCGTCAATGGCGGCAAGATGACAGTAGTTGTGGTCGTTTCGGGAGGAAGTGTAGAAGTAGTCAAAATGGTGCTAACCGTAGTTGAGATAATTGTTTGCGTAGGTCCTTCTACGGTCCGTTCAGTTGTAAAGGTGCTAGTAGGGCCTGGGGTCTCTGTGGTGATGGTCGCTGTCACTGTAAAAGGGACGCTTAAGGTTGTTGTCCGAATGACTTCAGAGGTGATGGTAATGAAAGAGGTTATTGTCGTGCCAGATTCTACAACTCGTTAGCACGGGCAGTTAGATATTCTGAAACGCATACCAGTATATGTCGTTGTGCTTGTAGAAGTAACTGTAGACGTGATAGTGGAAAGGAAGGTGCTAATGCTCACGAACGTGCTAATCGTGAAGAAAGTGCTAATTTCAGTGGTCGGAACAAGGCTAATTTCTGTAGTTGGCACATAGCTAATCTCGGTAGTTGGGACGAGGCTGAGGCTGAGCTCGGTAGTCGTGGTTGTTTCAGTCTACGAAACTTAGTGTACTTAGTCGCTCGGGGATTATGAACAAGGATGAAGAGTTATAAGACACAAGACACACGGTTGAGATAGGATTGGGCGGATTAGATGAATGACATATGCGTTGTGTGCATTTCGAACAGGCTTAAGACGGGCGAGGGTAGAAGTGCCTCGAGAAAGGGAATATGAAAATGATCGCAAATGACATGTTCCGAAAATACGGGACTTACAGTAGTTGAGGTCGTGATTGTTGTATCTGTAGTGGTCTGATTGAGTTAGAAAATCTCAGTATCGTCTAAGGGAAAGACGCACAGTAGTATCTGTTGTTGTGGTTGTAGCAGTGTCCGTGGTTGTCTAACTGAATTAGTGAAGCACAGAATCATTTAGAGTCAAAACGTACAGTAGTATCTGTCGTTGTGGTAGTGGCGGTGTCAGTTGTTGTCTAGAGGGGTCAGTGAAGCTTAGAAATTCTCGAGAAGACATACAGTGGTATCTGTTGTAGTACTTGTGGTTGTGGTTGTCTAATGAAATTAGCTAAGGACTGTGCCGAAGATATAGACGTACGGTCGTAGCGGTCGATGTGGTTGTCTAGAGCAGTTAGCCTCAAGAAGGGGTAAATTTTGAGGAAAAACCTGCCTCAGTGTCCGTGGTTGTGGTCGTGTCTGTCGTTGTCTATTGTAGTTAGCAAATATCGAGTGGAATTGCAGGGATAGACGTGCAGTGGTCTCAGTAGAAGTCGTCGTATCTGTAGAAGTTGTCGTATCTGTAGAAGTTGTCGTATCTGTAGAAGTTGTCGTATCTGTAGAAGTTGTCGTATCTGTAGAAGTTGTCGTATCTGTAGAAGTCTAAGAATAATCAGCAAATGCAGTGCAGATGGTAGCAAGTGACGTGCAGTTGTAGTAGTCTCCGTTGACGTCTAGAGCTTGTTAGCATATAAAATTGCCTGCAAAAGAATGGGCCATACCGTCGTCTCAGTTGTGGTATCAGTCCAGGAGGAATTAGCTCATAGTAGCCAGATAGTATGATAACAAACATACGGATGTATAGTTAAAAGTAATTGATGTTGTTGTGGTATCAGTCTAGGGGTTGTTAGCCAAAGCGGGCATCGATCATGAGATAAATATCACCGTTGTGTAGTTATAAGTAATCGATGTTGTCTCCGTTTTCGTGTCCGTCTAAGTAGTGTCAGCACGGAAATACGCATTATCGGAGGCTCATACTGTTGTATAATTATAAGTCAACGTGGTGGTGTCCCAAAGCGTAGTTGTATTCCATATGGTGCAGGTTGTTGTAGACGTATCTGTCAGTGTTGTAGGATACCATTTTGTTTCCGTACTTGTCTTCCAGTGATGTTCTGTTATTGTGCACGTCGACGTGGTTGTGACGGTGTTTGCATGGCAAGTTGGATCTGTCCTACCCTGTCGTATCGTATCATTTGTGGCAACCACTGAACCAAGAATGGCCAATAGAGGCCAGAGGCTATGCATCGTGAAAACGAGGGGATACTACGCCCAGCTGAACGAATGCCGAGGGGCTCGAGGCTAGGGTGTGTCAGAAGGCACGTGACAGAGAACATTGTCAGGTACAATGCCCCGCGGTTATAGGGTACATATATTCTACTTTAGTAGGACAGAGCAATCTCAGGCTAGTGCAATAGAGTGATACAGAGAGGGAAGAGCGAAATTATGGAACGACCAAATGAAATACTGATATCAAGAGAAGCCAGGCTTAAAGTAGGCAGATATGATTGCAGGGAACTCACCACGCAAAGCGACAGGCTAGAGGTTCAAACCTAAACGAAAAGACAATGGGATCAGTCGGCGGCACGAAGCACGGCTATAAGAGGGTCAAGGGCTAAGACACTATGCTGCAGAACTGGAGGCACATCGTTGAGCTGGCTGGCGGGGCTAGGCTCAGGCAGACTCTTCCGATAAATCCAGTTTACCAGGGCTTGGTAAACATAACAATGACCCGTGCGGAGGGCATGCAAAGAGGAAGGCATCTGGCTGCGTTTTGCTCGAGGACCCGCTCGGCGCCAGCCGGAACGAGTCAAAGATTGAGATTCCATTCTCACTAGACCTTATTAGAGTAGGCACGGCCGGCAAAAGTAAATCGTGGTTAACGCCACAGAGAAGATAACGTGAGAAGGCAAAGACTCGATGGAGTCCAAGACGCGACCGGAATAGCTGCGGAATACGGCGTAGCCCTCGGTTCCGTCGCATTGTGCTGGCCAGGCACGGCCGGGAATGGAGAGCTCGCTCAATGGTGTGCTTATGAGCATGGCCTAGAAAACGACAATGGAGCCATAATCCATGGCGAAGTGTACAGGGAAGGTTGCTTACAGGTCTGTATGCAAGTGCCGGATCTGGCTAGCTGTGTGCCGTGTCGAGGCTAGAGAACGAAGCCGGCCATGGGCGGCAACGGTTGGATGATGCACGTTCATGGTGGGCAGCACTGCGATAGATGCGTTGCCGCCCGGGGGCCAGAAGTGAATGGAGCCTTAGTGGGAACGGGCAACCAGTCACGGGCCGGGCCAGATAGCCTCGTTCGCATCAGGGTGAGTGCTTAGGGCCCTCTCTTCTAAGGGTGTGGTCGCACAGTCAATAGGTGGATGAGCCGATTTGGGACGTTCACGGTCTGATCGTACAAGGAACGTAATTAACAATTAGTGGGTGAATGCACGTACAGTCCCCAGACCAGCTATCCGGAAGGCGGGGCACCAGCGAGCCTCGTGGCGCCGGATGCGCTGAGTAATCTCGGAGCTAGACCCCTTTTTCGTCGTAAAGTAGCGGGCAGCCGGACGACATCGTTGCTTCTACCGTGGTGAATTGAGTGCTCCCAGTGACCAAGCCATGCGTCCGAACATGCAACCTATCGTCCAAGGTGGCGCGAGCGTCAGCCCTGGGTGGGAGAAGGGGAGAGGGGCCCCTGCGATGCTCCAAATACCGCCCAATGATAGCACCACTACCGCGCCCAGAGACTGCATGCATCGTCGGGTGAGCCCATGACTGTCCAGTAAACGGCCAGCCGCTCTGCAGCCTCTCCACACATCCTATCAACTCTCACTCCCCGCTGTGGCACAGCTGCGGTCAAAAGAAAGCAACCGGCCCGCATGGATCAGTGCTCTCCCCCTCCGATCGATGCTTCGTGTCGTGGCATGACACGATGGATTTCCGATCCTACCTGAAAGCTTACGCATCTTGCATACCCTCGGGCCCTGATTGTTATCTCTATTGAGCGCTAGCCCACTTGTGCTATTATCACAAGGCTGTTCAGCTTTTGTCACCTCAGTCCTAGCTTCGTCTTACCCAACAGCCGCATGCAGCCTTCCTCAGGTTGCTGATCTCCTCCACTCCTCGCCATCCTGCTCGCCATGATCAGTCCCCTACAATGTTCCTCACCACGCGCGACGACAGTACGAACACGACCGTGATCCCCGCGCCGTTTATTTTCCAGCCAAGCACCAAATGGGACGGCAACGACGGCAAATGGTCGAGTTTCACCATCAATATTGGCGATGATGCGTCCGGCCACGGGCAGAATTTCAGAGTTCTTATCTCAACCTCATTCTCACCAGTCCTTGTACCATCGCAGGCCGAATGGTGCAATTTCACCTGCGCTGCGAATCGAGGAGTAGAGATATTCGATCAGGAACAGCCACGAGGCTTCATCCCCGATTCCGTAAAGGAAAAACCCAACTATCACAGTCTCAACAATATACCTCTCCCACTCACTTTAGACTGGTGGCCAGAAAAGGACCCGAACGGGACATATTACCAAGCAAACGTTGGACTAGGATTAAGTTCGAAAGCCAGCTACATCTTAGAGGAACAATACGTTATTTCTTATAAATCTAAGGATTTTTTTATGGGGATTTTTGGACTCGGAAATAAGGCTATCCAGGCAGGAGACAATTCCAAATTTCCTTTCCTCCCCAACTTCGCCGACGCTAATAACGGTTCGATCATACCAAGTGAATCATATGGTTACACGGCAGGCGCACATTACCGTGAGTACCCACGTTTATGTTCGTCATTCTTGATTGCTCACTCTTGTCCTACGTGTTGACGGACTCAGACAAGACGGTCCTACTAGTCGGAAGCAGGAAAGGCTAGCTAACTAGGACTAGAAAATGATGGCAAAGGCGTTCTCGGGAGTCTTGTGCTTGGCGGATTTGACCAGTCGCGGTTCTCCGAGCAAAATACAACCATCTCTATCGCGAATGATGCCTCTCTCCTTGTTGGTGTGCAGGGCATTGGGTACCGGCCCGACCCGGACATAGATCCTAACGAATACTCCTTCCCCTCTGGGTTTTTGGCAACCATCGACTCCACCTTACCTTACCTCTGGCTCCCAGATGAGGTCTGCGATCAGTTCGCTCAGAGATTTCGATTGACCTATGATGAGGACAGGAATATGTACACGGTGAATGACACTGCACATAATCTACTGCTCAATGCGACTTTCATCATCAAGATTGGCAAGAACACGAGAAATAGCGACGATGCCACGAGCATTGAACTACCGTACGCAGCATTCGACCTCGAAGCCGACTACCCCATCTTCGACGCTCCAACAAGATATTTCCCCATAAAGAAATCGTCCACTGGAGTCTATGTCCTCGGCCGCACCTTCCTGCAGGAAGCATACGTGATTGTAGACTACGAAAGGAATGAATTCAAAATCGCGCGCGCTAATTGGTCTGACCCAATGCCTGAGTCGCGCATCGTCTCCATCTTCGCAACGGACTACGTTGCCCCCTCCCCAAGTGCCACCATCCTTCCGAATGGAGGCGAGGGAGGCGGTATTTCTAACGGCGCCATAGCTGGTATCGTTGTCGGCATAGTTGGAGCATTCGTTCTCGGCGTTCTAGCCTTCTTCCTTTACAGGCGCAATCGTGATAAGAGACGCGGGAAGAAAGAGAAAGAGACAATAAATGAAATTGATACCACGAAAGCCGGCAACGAGATCAAAGATCACCACGAACTTGAATCTGAGATTGGATCCCCAAAAGGCCCAGGCGGCTTCTACGCCCCGGAAGGAGACAAGTTCCCACCACTAGAAATGTCTCCCAATAGTACCGCTGCAGAACTGTACAGCCCGCCGCCGGAAAGCATGTCACAGAACGGCGACTACTTTTCCGGGAAACCTCGACGGCGCGGCGCGACACGCGAATCTTCAGCGAATAACACTCCGGGTACCCCCCCACTACAGGAACTGCCTGGAGATGATGGGCAGTTTGTAGTCGGGGGCCAGCATTTTGAGCCTGTGTTGAGCCCCACGCAAAGTCCAACGCATAGCCGCGGACCGAGCGATACTTCTATCCAGACAAACATTGATGAGAGAATCGCGGCGAGCAAGGAGCAGAGCGAAGCGGCTCCGATAGATCGAAGACCGAGCATGCATCAAAGAGGGCCAAGCGATGCTCCAACCATACAGAGCGAAAGCACAGCAGTGTCGAATCCCACATCGGAAGAGCTGAATCGCTGGCGGGAAGAAGATGAAGAGGGCACACGGAGAGAGCGACATATTTCGAAATAATCGTAAATGACGAGATTGTCACAGACGGAGAGAATGGATTTTATGGGCGGTGCTTTTCGAGTAGAAATAATAATTTTTTTTTTCGTTCTTGTTCTTGCTTTATTGTCGCTCTTTGCACCGGCGGAAAGGCGGACTGATACAACATGGCTTTGGCTTGCATTTAACGGCGGGAGTTTTGGAAGGGGATACGCGTTCGATACCCCACACACTCATTAAGAAATTCATGTGTTTAATACTTGTTGTTGTATCGAACAAAAAATATAGAGTTCTAT
The DNA here is from genome assembly GCA_010094045.1 of Lojkania enalia. Taxonomy (NCBI): domain Eukaryota; kingdom Fungi; phylum Ascomycota; class Dothideomycetes; order Pleosporales; genus Lojkania; species Lojkania enalia. The sequence continues at coordinate 124,166 of ML986711.1, forward strand.
ACTTTCTAATTCGGCCTCGATTAATGTTCCATCTCAGTGCCTTCAAATACATGTCTCACGTGTCAGACCGCTAAATCGCGAGTCGACGAAACCGCCTGAACTTATAGACGTACCTTTCCATCCGGGCTCACAGGCAATCACGACACTAAAGCTTCTCCATTAGATGCCACCCGAAAGATCACAGCCTAGAATTAAGTCCAAAAATGGCTGACTTTGTGACGCACGACCTGAAATCTAGGAGGCAACGATGCTTCGAAGAAGTGATTGGCTTCAAAACTAGACGGGTCCACCACAAGCTTCTGTTTGTTCTACATTCCTATCTCCACGCAGGATCTGGTAGCACACAAGCTGCACGTCCCGGCCCATCCTAATCGGGAAGGTGACAGGAATTCTTCGTTCCTTTCCGTCCCAGAACCCACCACATCGTTCCCATTCATGCTGACGCCACCGCTGCTATACCAACAATAGGGCTTCTATACCTACAGCACCCTTCCCACACCAAGAGACCCGCGCCTTGGGCACAGGCCTGCTCGCCTCCTCCATCTTCGCCGAACCTGTGATAGGCAGGCGAGTGGACAGTTCGGTTTGGTTAGGACGACCCGCCCGTTTCGCTGGGTAACTTGCAAGGCGAGCCATGCAGGGAAGCAAAGCATGCAGACTTTATCCATTATATATTCGATTTGTGCCTGCACGATGCTACACGACACCACATTCAGGCTAGGCTCGATGCAGAACTATGTAGACTTACCCCACTGTCGCCTCCATGCGCAACATGTTCCGCTGCCCTTCACCGACAGAATGGCGTAGATTAACAGATGCACCAGGCTCGTCGTTGCTGATTCGCGGCCGGGTTTGTATGTACTGTAAGATGTTGGGAGGAGTGGCGCGATGCATTATATGAGCGCTTAGGGCCTGTGGGAGGGGGTGGGGTAGGGTAGGATAGGGCTGAACCCCAGACGATGAGCAAATAATAATACATATGCAGCCTATTGCTTGAGCACCCGTCCATACAGCATATGTATGTATGTACATGGATAGGTAGAGTGTTTGTCTTGTTTCTTAGCCTGATGGATCAAGATTGCTGGTGGGGACAAGAAGGTAGCAGGGCAAGAGACGGACGATGGACTACTCGTGCGATATGCTCGTTTGGAAAACATGGTTATTATTCTGTGATTTGGATGGGTATTGAGAGCTACGCCGTAAAAACTGTAGGCGGGTAGATTATCGGGCGTTGGCCGTCCATCCTGTACGTACATGCATAAAACGCCAGCCTCGCTGTCGCCCCGAATCTCCGACTGTGCCGCAATAAAGAGAAATCAATGCCGCCAGGAACATCGATGGTCCAATGCCAATCAGTTTATTACGTTTCTCCGTTCATATATACACATCTCAGTGCATCTATCTAACGTAGATATTCCCATGCTTGGCCTGTTGCCCTGACAGACAGAATGACTCGACAGGGCCACACACCGTCCGTGACCTGACAGGTATGCATGCCATCATGTAATAGCCTAGCGCTGGATATATGGATGTACCATACTGAATCGGATGCACAGCACTAAAAAAACGACTACTAAATGACGGAATCTATTCCGATCTCCGCATACGTAAGCTCACGATCCCGGCAGCTGGGCGTTCTGGTAGCTATGATGGCTAGGAAGTTGCTGTTGTTCCTGCGGCGCTAGTGGCGCCTTGATTAGTTGCAGCACGTCGTGCCAGTGCGGCTCAAGTATGTCGACTATAGCGTTGAGCACCCGATCAGCCCAACCTTCCATGAACCAGTAGAAGGGTTCTGCGGCCCGGAGCACGACGGTGTACAAGGCTAGGAGCACGAGCGCGGCTGGGTGTCCTGTTCGGAGAAGCTCTGTGTGTGACGTTAGCTTGATGGGCCAGATGAAGACGAGTCCTAATTCGCGGTCTGCGCGGCGCGGTGCCATTGCCCAGTCGAAAATGCTTTTCAGAGATGATATAAGGTCGAGGGTTTGCTTTTTTGTGTTTGCGTCGAACGTCTTGCATTCTATGATCGAGGAGAAGGCGGGTAGGCGGTCGACTAGATCTTGGAAAATGGGTTGTGGCCGTACTTCGGTGGTGTGGTTTCCCAACAAAAGGGCAAAGGGACCCTCGTTGACGATGCTTGAAGAAGAAGACAGGATAGTGTCAATGCCTTGTATCAGAGCGAAAATATCGAGCAGGTCTTCGATAGTGGAGTTTGAACTCGATCCTGAGTGTTGCGCCTCGAGTTCTGTCGACGCAAAGACGCTTACGGTAACGAGGCTAGCCGTAGCAAAAAGCGCTCCAGCATTTTCGGCAGTCATGTTAGGGATCATTTTCCGCATTGCTCGAAGGGCTAGGTCTTGATGATGGATACCTAGCGCGTAGAATGGCCTTCGTTGGTCTGGTTGTAGATAAGCTAAGTGTAGTGCAGAGTAAGCTAATATCTCATGCATTAGAAAATGGTGCAGAATGGCTTGCTTGGGGGCGACGATGCACCACATTTGTTGAACATTTTCTCGGGGAGTTAAAGTAATATAGGCCTCGGTGGTCCAGTGGTGCCTATGTCTATGCTTAGTGGACCGGTTAATCAAGTCTGTGACAGACTCACATCAACTCCAAGTCTCGTACCCAGTAGTTGGGCTGGATCGTGTCGCCCTTGTTCACAAATTTTGTGAGATATGGAAAAGGATCGGCGCTTGAATGAGGTGAACCTGAATCGGACGTCCCGATGGCGGCAGCTGGCGATGGATTCAAGACATATTCGATGGGTAGTGTTGCAGGCGCCGGATGCGATGCTATCTGAAGCCTCGATGAGAATTAGCTTCATCGGCATAGTATGAACGCACCTTTCGAGGTTTCTCGGATGTCTTTTTAGTAACTCTTCGTGGGCCAGGCGCATTGCTTGTTATGGGCTGTGGAGGGACCGGAGAATTCCCGTCCCACGTGACTAGGCTGCACTGAACACCATGTCTTGCACAGTTCGAACAGGGCTTGCTCTCGTCACACTGTCAATAATCGAATGTTAGCGATTGGATTCGCGTATTGTTGACGGAACTTAGACGAAGCCCGGCCCGCAACCGGTACCGTGGAATCTATAAAAGGTGCGTACAGGAGCTCACCTTGACGTGTCTCGCCTTGCACTGGCGGCAGCCATTCCTTGACTTTTTATGTCCTAGACGGGGCATAGATAGCGGGCAGCAAATACATACGAGACGATCGGGGGGCCTGTGCGCGTGTATCTGCGTCGCCGTAGAGCAAGACCTTGCTGGAGCGCGATTTGCAGATGAATGCGAATGCGAGGTTTGGTGCGAGGTGCAGAGCCAGCGGGTCAAGACGGGAAAAATTGGACATGAGATATGATTGGTCGCTACCTGAGACGGCGGGATTGGCCGTTCTCTTCCAAAATCAACCCCAACCGCCGTGCCAAGGGCTCTGGAAGTTGCATATATTATTGAGATGACATCCCTCTGAATTCCGTTCAACACTAGAGCAATATTGCTGAAGATTGCCACTGTGCATTCTGGATGGAGAGAGGCATGCTATCCTTCCGCCCTTCTCCCGCTTGGCTCATTGCCCAAAACCTGGGATTGTGGCCTTCCGTCTCCTTTACAGCCCTCGAAATGACTGGAAGATGGCGTAAGATAGCGGAATACGTCTCCAAGGGTGTAATATAGGGTAGTAATCGGTTTCCGTCTTGTTAGTTTCCGCCATATCTCAAAGGACGCCTTCCGTTTGGGATGCCAGAGGGTAACCTCAAACTACAGCCTAACGCTCCATCTCGTAGTAATTCACATCGTCCTTGGAGGCCACAGAAGTAGACAAGTAACTAAGAGACATATGGCTTGAGCAAAAAAGCTGGGGATCGTTGGGTAGCTGGACAGACATGGAGCCGCAACCGAGGTCAGACCCGGGCTAACTAGCTCCGCGGGGGCGGCATGCAACACCAACCCTTGAATGGCCAAGCTGCAGTATTGCCCTGTCCAATTCAGATCTCGCTGCCTAGAAAGACCTCAACGCCTCTCCCACGACTGAAGCAGGCGATGATTATTCAATCGGACTTGCTACACATAATGCCCGACAGTCGCATTTCGGGATTGACCAACTCCGACTTAGAGACCCCTAGTTTCTTTCTCGCGAAGGCCGCATGATATGTAAACAACAAATCTCACACTCCCGTCATAGAATCTCGGATGGTGTTTGTCCACCTGCTCAATCTTGACCACACCTTATTTCTCTCAGTCCATCATCTAACTTTTTGAAATAGGGCTCCTGGAGACAGCAGCTTCCGCATCGCTAGAAGCTGTGAAAGAGAAAGTTGGAATGGAGCATGAGGAAGCTGGAGGCGATATCGAGAAAGGGATGGAAGCATCACCAAAATGCAATGGTAGCGGCCAAATAGAGGGCGAAAATGGCTCCAATAGCGACCTCGTGGACTGGGAAGGGGACGACGACCCGCAAAAGCCTGTCAATTGGACCAATGCTAGAAAGACAAAGAACATCATTGTGATATGTTACTGCACGTTTCTAACGTACGGCTCAATTCCTTCCCCTTGGCTCTTCAAAATCTAGATTGCCATTTTCTATACCTTCGATCTGATCGACGCCCTAACACCCTCCAGACCCCTCGGATCCACAATGTTCGCCCCAGCCATCCAGGACGTAATGGCGATCTTCAATGCCTCATCACCATTGCTATCCTCCTTCGTCGTCTCCGTCTGGATCCTCGGATACTTCTTCGGGCCCCTCTTCCTAGGTCCGCTCTCGGAGCTCTATGGCCGGCTTCCTGTGTACATGGTCTGCAACATACTCTTCACCGTCTCCAACATCGCTTGCGCGGTCTCTCCCTCCCTCTCCGCACTAATCATATTCAGATTCCTAGCCGGCACGTTTGGCGGATGTCCTATCACTATCGGCGCGGGGACATTCGGCGATCTGATCAAGCCAGAAAACAGGGGCAAGGTGATTGCCATATGGTCCCTCGGACCGCTCATGGGGCCTATCCTGGGCCCGATTGCCGGGGGATACATGGCCCAGTCTACCGGGTGGCGCTGGATATTCTGGGTCCTTGCCATAGCCTCGGGCGCCGGCGCCGTCGCCTGCTTCATTTTCCAAGAAGAAACGTACCCACCCACGTTACTGGACCGCAAAGTCGCCCACCTGAAAAAATCCACCGGCAACCCGTATCTTCGCACTGCGCTGACCATCGACCACAAGCCTTCGCACATCTTTGCCCGCTCCATCGTCCGCTCACTCAAGATGCTATTCCTTAGTCCTATTGTGTCGATTTTGAGTCTCTACCAGGGTATCATGTACGGCTACATGTACCTCCTCTTCACCACCTTCCCGCTTGTCTTCCAGTACACGCACGGCTTCGGCACCGGCACCGTCGGCCTGACCTATCTAGGTATGGGTCTAGGGTCTTTGGCCTCGCTAATCGTTGCCGGCACAGCCATGGACCATACCGTTAAAAATGCCATGGCGAAGGGGACTGCGAGACCCGAGCATCGACTCCCGCCGCTCATCCCCGCGTGTTTTTGCGTGCCAGTGGGATTATTTTGGTATGGGTGGAGTCGTGATGCAAGAACGCTTTGGATAGTGCCTATTTTGGGAACGTTATTTATCGGGTTTGGGGTTAATACTTTGATGGTATATCTGCCCCCAACCCTGCCTCTGTCAAAGATAGAACAACCCCCTAACCCCAATCCCTCTTACCCCTGTGCTATAGCTAACTAGTGAAATACATAGATGTGCATAGCCACCTATCTAATCGACGCCCACCCACTCTACGAATCCTCCGCCACTGCTGCCAGCACCGCCGTGCACTCCTTAATCGGTGCGCTGGTCCCACTGGCCGGGCCCAACATGTACGAGGCGCTGGGTCTCGGGTGGGGGAACTCGTTGCTTGGCTTCCTGAGCCTAGCAATGTGTCCGCTGCCCTGGTACTTTTGGAAGTATGGCGAGCAGGTGCGGACGAATCCGCGGTTTCAAATCAAGATGACGTAGGGGTGGGAACTACGCATAGAAGTGGGGCGAGGATGTTTCCGGCTTGTAGAGTGGGGGTATTCGGTGGCTTGTGCAGTCAAATAAAAAACTTCGCGCAATGTCTATCCAACTCAAGCAGACGGCTCCCGGAAACCATCCGAACTAAGCTTTTACTCCTATTTTCGATAAGCCAAGCTACAACAGCCTACATCCTCATGTACCGCCAATGCACTTAAAACCTCCCCCAAATGTGATTACGAGAGCGTAAGGCATGTTAAGAATTCGTTCCAGAAAAACGAAATGTACGATAATATTCATAAACATAACGCTAATGCATGCTCACTGCTATACCGACCATGTCCCTATGCAATGCTATGCAAATCTACCATATACAACCCGTCTAACTGAGCAACTCCCTAATGTCCTCGATGCGCTGCACCTTCTTCTCCTCATCACTCATCATGCCCAATGAACTGGCCAAAAACTTCTTCCTCTCCTGTACCTTTACCATTTTTTCCTCGATACTATCTCGCACCAAGAACCTCGTCACTTTGACTTCCTTCTCCTGGCCCATCCGATGCACGCGATCAATAGCTTGAGCTTCAACGGCAAAGCTCCACCACGGATCCATCATAAACACACGTTCGGCGCATGTCAAGTTTAAGCCTACGCCACCGGCTCGTAGCGAGAGCAGCAAGACATACGGCTTGTGAGAAGCCGTGAACTCCGCCAAGACGGCCTTGCGCTGTTTCTGCGCCATTGTGCCGTCGAAGCGGAGGAAAGGGATGTGGTCGCGGGAGAGGGCTGGCTCGATGAGGTCGAGAAAAGATGTGAACTGAGAGAAAACCACAGATTTTGCGTTTGGCGATTCACGGCGGAGGGTTTTGAGGTGTGTGACTAAGGCTTGAGTTTTCGCGGAGCCGGTGAGTCCGATGCGGCGGAGGGAGATACGGGGAGTCTGGGATTCTGGGGGAGCAGAGCCAAAAGAGTCGCTGCGGATGTTGTCTTCAAAGACGTGCTCATGGCGGACGACCTCGAAGATGTCGCGGGCGTTAATAGGTTCACGACAGTTGAAACAACGAGGGGTTATGGCTTTGTCACGTTGATGGCTGATGTAATTAAGCAGGCACTCTTTGCAGGCGCTATGCCAGCATCCTGTAACAGCCTGCTCGTTCATTGGCTCTTCAGAGCAGATGGGGCACTCAGCGTCTGCTTCATCCTGGATCTGCTTCAATACATGAGCTCCAAATTTATTGACGTCCTGGTCACCTTCAGCTGTAAAGCGCTCAATAAGTGACTGGAGGTCCATATCATCCGCAAGTCCGTTCGCGAGATCTGATGAAAATGCTGCATCTGCTTCGTCAGCAACGATGTCCTTGTGGCGCGTTAGCACGGGATGACAGCAGGACTGTCGGAGCCTGAGAATCTGGGCAAAAATGGTGGTATAAGACTTGAGCAACGTGCCGGCATCGGCATTTGCGTCGAAAACTCGCTTTGCTCGCAAAAAAATGTGATCATAGACATCTCGCTCGTCTTGTGAGAGCTCGATCTTGTTGATCTCGATTGTGCGTGGCGGTAGCGGCACCAAGGCTTCGCCTTCTGGCGTCTTCATGTCTTTGGTCCGGCGGAGAACAAGCGGCTCAAGTACGGTTTGTACAACGTCTAGAGCCCGGATGTACTCTTGGTTCTCAAATGGAACGGTGATGAACGTCTTCCAGAACGAGAAATTGCTCCAAGGCTCGACTTTAAGGAACCGAACCAAACTAAACAGGTCTTCTAGCCGGTTGACAATGGGTGTGCCGGTAAGGACCCAACGATGTCTTGCAGATAGTTCATAGCAGGCTTTCGCTGTCTTCGACTGCCTGTTCTTGATATAATGGGCTTCATCCAGAATAATTCGGAAATACTCCAACGAGAAAATGCCACCATGTGAGCCCCGGTTACCGTCTGCAGCCGCAACCTGATTAAATTCTGACAGGACGGTACCGTAGCTTGTGATGATTACATTCGGAGCTTTGGCGCCATTGGACTCGGAACAAAGCTTTTGAAGATTTACGGATTTCTCCGAGCCGTAATAAACCAAGACTTTTAGCGTTCCGTCCTTTGAAGCCTTTTCAGCCTCGCTTTGCCACTGGGCTAACAATGACATGGGTGCGACAACCAAAGTGGTATACGGGGCACTTTCGACGGCGGCACTATTCTTCGGAAGTCTCGGCAGATTATTGACATTTGCTGATGATTCTGTGTTTGTAACCTCGGACCTGTGGGAATGAATTAAGCTGAGCATTTCAATAGTCTTGCCTAGACCCATCTCTGATGATTCACGTCAGCACTTGTAGTGTAAACGGCAACAAGTAGGGATCTACGCGAGTACGTACCATCAGCGAGTATGCCGCCCAAACAATTTTGTTCCTGCTTAGGGAAATCCAAAGACAGCTCGCCAGAATAAGGGTTAACATAAAACATGGTCTGGTCGGCGACTGTCGGCACCGGCACATTATTAGCGTCTTGTGTGGGCCACTCATACTCATCCCACAATGGATGCATCGACACCTCTCTATGCTCTAGGCCCTGATCCTTCTCTTTTCCCACCATCCAGAAGAGCGCTTGCTTCTGGTACTTGCGCAAGTCCATGGCAAATGTGTTGGCAGGTGCCATCTCAGGGGTGTTGAAGTCGAACGATTGCGCTTTCTTGTACAGAGAATCCAGCTGATCTTGTTCAAGTTCCTTTCCTTCCTCACCTTCGTCAGATGAAGGCGATGACCCAGGCTCAGTGGAGTCGTTTGCTTTCTTTGCTTTTTGCTCGTCGCTTTCGGCGGCTTGAAGAAGGCCTTGTCGCTTATGCTTTTCGGTGTTCTCATTAACGCGTGCCGGACGCAAGTTGATGGCGTCAAAAAGCTTCACCAAGGCGACTTGCCGGAGCCGAAGGTCTTTCTCTTCTTGACTCTCCTTTTCTTCAAAGAAGCCGGTCTCACGATTGTTGTCCATCCTCTTGAAGCCTTTCTTGTCGAATGCGCTGCGGAGGAGGTAACAGCGGAGTTGTAGGTAGACTGTATCGCTCGTCCGAAGATTTTGGGGAGCATATACGCAGGAGCCCTCGAACGAGCACACCTTCTGGTCTATCAAGGCCGATATCCAAGATGCGCACTCATTGTCCAATCGACCTACTTCGTCCCCTCGCTGGTTGGTAAACCGCACAACGACGTCTTGCCTTTTGGTGGGTATGATTCGAGCGCGACCACCGCGTCCGATCCTCGTGGGCGGTTGTATCTTTGTGCGCTCAATACCAACCCTCTCTTCATGCCTGATCAATCGGGAGCCGCTCTTCGTCGCCCAGCCTCCGGCGCCAAAAGAGCCCAGGTATCGCTTGTCCGGCATGGACATCAGCGAAGGGGCTGGCGGGGAGGATGTGCCGGAGTCGGGGGTAGACGCATTTGACAATCCGGTGTCTCGCCGGGTGAATTTGCTCACGAGAGTTGCTTGGAGTGTGAATTGGCGGGAAGGAGCGGAGGCAGGCGGGGCAGGAGGGGCAGGAGGAATCTCAATATTCCATGATCCATCCAAGTAGATGTTTATTGCTGAGACACGTTAATATGTGTCTTTGCATCCGATGCATAGTCCTACCTCGCTGCACATCATTCCCACTCTGGTCCTTCAGAGTCTGCAAAACTGATGGCCCCACCTCGCCAATGACAGCCTGCAAAAGCTCGACATCGAAGCCATCCTCGATCCGCCCAAGATGGTCCTGTGTTGCCCGTGACTGTGTCGGAATAGGACTGGAGGGCAGGCTTGGTTCTGGCGATGCAGAGTGCGGGGGCGAGTCGGCGGGAACTGGCCTGACCGGAGGCGACGACGAATTCTCAGCGAAGAAGCGGCGTTTTTTGTGGGGTCTCTCGCCCAGCTCGGCAGCGTCCATGGTGTATGTATTGGCGTGCTGGACGAGGTCGTGGTGGTGAGGTATCCAACAACTGGCCGGAAATTCTTAATAATGGGAAGGCGCGTCTGTCCCAAAACGCGCTTTCACGGGCGCGCCTGCCCAGGATCCAGGATCGACATGAAAGCGCCCGATAGCGCCCGATAGCGCCATCCGTCTCCTCAACCCACTACCTCTCCGTCCCATGTGTGCGAATACCTGCGTAATATTTGCCTCCATACATTCCCGCGTCTCAATCACGCCTATTTTCCTGTTCGTAGCTGTACTCTAGCAATGGATTCTCTGTGTTAAAGCCCTCTTCTTCTATTTCCAAATTTCAATGCAATCATCTCAGCTGCTCAAGCTCCGACCAGCTTCGACATGGCGACCAAATGCGCTCTACAGATATTCAGAACGTAGACAGTTCCGTACTCCTTCACATGTTCCTAATGCATCTCGCCCATCGGAGAGCGAGATCTCCTCGGCCAGGACGTATTGCGCAAATCTAGTCAGGTAGTCTGCCCAACACAATGGCCCCAAGTGCGCTTCCTGACATATCACTAGAACCTACGATTCGCCGTCTCATGTGCTTCAGTCATTCATACCAGCACCTTGCCGTGATGCCTACCTCGCAATTCGAGCTTTCAACGTCGATGTCGCGCGCGTTGCCGACACGACTAGCACACCCGCAATTGGGCAGATGCGCATGCAGTTTTGGAGGGACATAGTGTCGAAGGCTCTCGTCGGATCCCCTCCCAAGGAGCCCGTGGCCATTCTCCTAGCGTGCGCTGCCGAGGACGTTCAACAGCGATCAGAGGGGAAGGCCCGCCTAAGCAAGAATTGGTTCCATCGCATCGTCAATACTCGGGAACAGTACTTGGGGAACCCTCCTTATCCGACCCTCTCGAGTCTGGAAACATATGCCGAGAACACGTACTCTACGATGCTTTACCTCACGCTGTCATCATTACCGCAGGCATCAATTACTACGGACCATATTGCATCGCACATCGGCAAGGCCATGGGAATTGCGGCGGTCCTACGAGGCATTCCGCTCGTTGCTTTCCCGCCGGCGCAGCCTATTGGAACAAGCAACTCCGTAACCGGATTAGCTGGACCCAGCCAGGGGGCCGTCATGCTTCCTTTGGATGTCATGGCCGAGGCGAATGTAAAGGAGGAGGATGTTTTCAGACAAGGTGCGGCAGCGTCGGGGCTGCGAGATGCTGTCTTTACCGTTGCTACAAGGGCGAATGATCATCTGATTACGGCGCGAGAGATGCTGTCCAAGCTCCGATCTGAGGGAAACCTCGGCCACGAGTTTGAACATCAGAACGACGAGGAGCATCGGTATAGCACTCAGCAGCTGAATGCTGAAACCGAGGCTCAGCTAGCGGATGTGGAAAGGGCGTTTGGCATGTTCATGCCTAGCGTGGCCACTCAATTATGGCTAGATCGATTGCAAAGGGTTGACTTTGACATTTTTGATGCTTCATTACGGACGATAGACTGGCGGCTGCCGTGGAAAGCATATTGGGCATACAGTCGAAGAAAACTATGAGTGGCATGAATTTGAAGGAAACATGTAAGGGGCGTTTTGGTTCTCTATTTATACCTCCCCCTTGCATCTCTATTCTCGATGCACTCGCGAAAGCCCCCTTCTATTAATATCGATATCATATCTTACAGTCTCAAGACGAAATAATGCACAGACCCGTTTCTCTTCTTGACTAGTTGAAGCAGCCTTTGTCCTGAAGAACATAAGGAATTCTTATCTCCCTTTTTCCTTGGCACTCGCGTGTACGTTCTTCCACCGTCTCTCGGCGGCATTCTATATGCCGATCCATCTTTGTGTATGCTTGTCATATATCCACCCGTCATTTTTTTCCTCCGTCGTATAGACTAGCTCCTTAGCTAGTTCGCCACCGATAGCTTATAGGCAGCCGGTAGTCTCTTATTCGAGAGCTAGAGCCATGGCTTGCCCTTCCTCCCATCAAATGTTAAAGCCTTTATAACTCAAATTCCGACTTGGGAGGGTGCCAATATATTTCCTAGTCCTCCCTAGTCGCTTCAAACTCCCTCCGTGCCTATCCGGAAAAAAATTTTCCACGTTGGAAAACGGAACCTAGGAACGGAGGTCTCTATCGTCGATCTACACGGCGAGGATGCCCTCCCCAGCGCTAGTGATTGCTAAAAATGAGATTCGGCGCAAAGAGGAGTCATTCCTAGGCAATCCCGAGTTCGTCCTTGGCGTCTTCGGGTCGGAAATATGACTTTGCGTCCTCGATATTCTGGTCAATGGCCCGCGAATGCCAAGCGGCATGCGTCAACTCACGAACCATGATGACGGCGAGGCTAACGTCTGTGTTAAGGACTTGGAGTGCTACGAGATCGTGACATAGCGGAAGACGCCACTTAATCACGGATAGGAACCGACAATTAAATGCTATAGATATGTTATGCTGGGGCCAAGGAGGAGTCTTCATGGAGTGGATACGGTCGACTTCCGAGTCCTGCTCGGTACCCTTGATGACGCTGGACGATATCTCGTAAGAGCAGTGAGGCTTTTCTTTTTGTTATTGCTCGTGCTCCGTTGTTCAACGCACCTATGTAACAGATGTGCCGCTGCTGCCGGCTCTTCTTCCCGTCTCTGTAGAAGATGACAGCCAGGAAACCCAGCGTCTGCTTGCATCTAAGGCACGATGCGCACTTCAGGACCCGGTCAGGCGGGAGATGTGTGTCTCAAAATTCCATGGAATCGAAGACGGGGTGGATGGCGTCGGCTAGATAACGGCCACGGTCGCTGAGAGGCGCTGTGGTATTTCCGAATCCATGCATTTTTGGCCTAAGAGGGAAGTGTAGGGAAGAAAATTCGTAGCCAGCGTCTTTCGCAAATCTTGCACTTCATTTGTCGGTGTCTGAGATCCCGGTCTCTGTGCGATCGGCGTAGGTGTCCTCTGTATCTACATTCATCTCTTCCTCAGTTTCTTTCGTGGGAGCGTTGCCTAGCATTGTTATAGGCTATAGCTGGAGCAGAATTTGCCAGCGCTGTGGCAGTAGCAGCAGCGGCGGAAGCCTACATAAATCCATTAACCGGTGTTATGGTAATTGGAAGGTGAGCGGACGACATGCACTCGAGAGCTCCTGCGTAGAAATTGGTAAAGAGACACGGTAAGAAGGTCGTGCAGCCTGATCAACACTTCGTGTCCCAGAAGGCGAACAAGCCTAGAGAAAACATCAAAATCGCTTCTGGAGCTGGCTCCTAGAGCTCTAGCGGCGCGTGTTGGGGTGGGTTACTTGCTTTTTCACTTCGTGATGGAGAGTCTACCAATATACAATTTGCAATGAAACATAAAATAGTAGCAACTTGTACGATTGGTGTATGAGCTCGTTCTCTAACAATCGAGAGGCTAGTACAAGCAGCAGAGGGCCTCTCCACGCTGCTCTATAAATATACTATAAGCCTTGCAACCTCTAGAAAGCTCTACTAAAAAGTTTACAAGGAATAAACTGCGTTGCCGGAATGTAGTCTAGAGCACAAAGTGCACGGGTACATATTTGTTCACTAGCATCTGTTAAGTCATCTTAGGGCAGAATGACATATCATTACCTCTTAGCCTACCGAATCGCTAGATTTCAGCGCTATTGCCCATCGGGTATGTGCTATATCCCTTAGGTCAACGATCCCGCACTACTAGATTAGAATAGAGGAGCTACCTAGATAAACATCTAACTGCTATTTCCTTTATGCAGGGCTCCAATGCTCGTGACACGATGATTTGCCGGGCTCCAAGTTTATGTGATCCCCTATCACGCAATCGGAGTGTCGGTATTGAAGTAAGCGGATGTATGGGCGCCTAGAGTCATCTCTACATGTGTTTGCCAGCCCCGTCTTCATCTTGCTAAGGCTCTACCTTGCTGACCACTTCTCTCCTTGCCTTCACATATCTCTCGTCTCGTCTCCTACAAGCAATATGCCGAGCTTGCTATAAGTCCACCACTGTAAGGCTAGTCGACAATCCGGCTAACAATTCCGATCGCTCATTTAGACCCAAGACTGCCCCCTTCTTAGTGGCGCTTCTAACAGCCTTGCGCACTGCGACATTCTTCCTCGGACAATTACAGAAACTAGCTGTTCCTAAGAGCCGTAGTCTCGCCATATGTGGTGGGAAAAATCTGAATGCTCCTAAGGGGGAAATACTGGATTTGGCTCGAGGTATCGACTAGGTCTTTCCCACCCAATGACACGCTACGGCTTTGCCTTGCTCCGTTCTGGAAGGATTGGTATTGTTCGAATTAGTTTTGAATACTTATTGAATGGCTTTCGAATCTTGTGCCAAAGCACGTTGGCTCATTACCCATAAGCTGTTTTGCCTTTGCATGCGTCGTCGAATAGCTCGTGTTCATATCTAGGGAAGTGATCTTGAAGAACACAAATGGCGCCTTCCGAACCTTCCATCGCAAAATTCTCCGCTTTGTATAGTACCGAAGATAGCACCTCCGCTGTTTCTTCCACGGTAGATCCGTTGTCATAGAAGGAATATATCCGTGATGAGACAATCTCGAAACTTCTTGTCAGAAGAGCATCGACCTCGTTCGCCTGCTTCAAGTCCCGAAGGACTTCTTTGCTTTCTTTGAAAGAATAGCTATCTATTTAAGTGGACTTGTCTACATAGCACCATGTTTGAGTACTCACGTCCAGGTAGTGTTGGCGACGGGTTATTTCTGCAGGTGGCGTAACGGGGCATTCCCAAGCAAAGCTCAAGTTGTATAACCTTACAGACTCCATGAAGACACAATAAGGATTACGGGATCTCTGTGAAGTTGCTTATTGGCCTGCGTTGCTGTTTTCGTAGCATCTTCTTCTTGACGACTGTATTCTCTCGGAACCAAATGAACTGCAGGCGAAGTACGATTTCGCTCTTGCCCGGGGGCGACGCAGTTTTGTGTAGTGGGGCTAGGTGGAAGGCGACGTGCTCGGAGTTTAAAGAACGGGGCGTCGTCCGGTCGCGGAGTATTGGGAACTAGGAGGAGGAGTTGACAAGTTTCCAGGCTGCTAGTCCTGTGCTTAGGTAGCACCTTTCAACGACAGAACAAGATTATTTCTAGTTTTCCTGTCAAGTTAAAATCTTGACGGCTAATGAGAAATACCATTAGCGATACTGTCAAATGTCGTGGGTTGCTTGGTTTCCCGACGTTTGACAGGCCTGTCACGTGTACCGTGACAAGTCCGAGCCCAACTGTCATTTGTTACGATCCCCCGGCCCAAGCCCGCGAAGCCCTTCTCCCACATTTCACAGCTTTAATCTCTAATAAATTTTCATAAGCCATTGTTCTAGGCTAACTAGTAACTCTACTGCTAGCCAATGATATGAGCATGAGGTGGTCACCAGCTTATCAATCATAGTTTCATTGATCACCTTTGAGCACTCCATTGTGATTTATTGGCCTCCACGATGATATGAGGTACTCCAAGGATAATCCCACACTCACGACAATTAGATCTAGCATAAATAATGGAGCCCTTGACTATTTTTATCTGGGAGCAGTACTATCAACCCGATGAGAGTCCCAAGGGAATTTTTTGGCATCCTACAATGGTTGACCACGGCATAGTCTATAGCACGGAAGGGGTCCATTAGTGTGGGTGGATGAGCAATTTCCAGCGTTATCTCCGCTCTTTCCCAGAGAGGTCTTGGAGGTGCTCAAACTTTAATATTCCGATCAAACTTCAAAACTGCTAGAAGAGTTAATGAAGAAAGAGGAAGAGAAGGAAATAAAAGATTAGAAAGGCAACGATGATGATGGCGACAAGTATCATCAGAGCTTCGGTTGATTTTATAAGCTAAGAATAGTGTTTATCTTGAGCATTGTTTTAGAAACTTGGCATTCTATTATAAGTGGTTACTTCTACAAAAGTTTTACGTCTCCATAATGCAAGGGGCGAGTTAACTAAAAATGGATGCAAGGGAACGTTGCACCCTAGAAGTTCTGTCTAGGACTAAATGGGATTATACATATAGGTAATACTCTTTGTAAAGAGCGTTACTGAATCTTATGCTAAAATATAGCGCGTAGTCAGAAAGGGTTTAAAGTTTCATCTACCAGGGGGCCTAATCGGTCAATTCGATAACCGACCGGGCGAACCATGAGCCGATACATACGCACAGTAAGGACAGCTATCCCATAAATCTTTTCATGTAAGATTTTGAGTTACTCTATTGTTCTACCGAAGTTCCAAGAAGAATCGCAATCAATTAGTATACTTTTCCTGCGTTTCAGGAGTACACTGAGTAGGCTACCTTGATACAAAACCAGCCGTAATCTAAATCGGCGTATCAAAGTCGAATAAATACAATTCGCGATAGCAGGCTTTCGCAAGTCATGAAGATCATCGTAACAGGCGCAACGGGCTTTATAGGCGGCGAGATTCTACAAGAAGCTGCAGCCGATCCTAACATCACCGAAGTCTTTACCCTAACACGAAAGCCGCTTCCGGACGCCCTAGCGTCATTGTCCAAGGTCACAGGAATAATACACAAGGATTTTTCAAACTACCCCCAAAATGTGCTGGCGCAACTAGAGGGAGCCGAAGCTTGCATTTGGCACGTATGCCCCAGATCTGCGTTCCATCGAGAATAATGCGCAAACAAACATAAACACTGCTAACAGATGCTAAAGGACAATCGGCGTTGCACGCCCAGCTGGAGACCCCAGACCAGTGGATATTGGCTGCACTCAAGCTGCATCCACAGCGTTCGAGAGGCATCTGCAGCCTCATCTGTCACCGGGTAAGAAATTCAGATTCATTCACACTTCTGGAATACTATCCGAAAAGGATCAATCCAAAACACTATGGACCAATACCGCTGGTAGACTCTCTCGCGGCGCGTCAGAGACTGCAATTATGGACTTTGCAAAGGACCACGAAGCGACCTATGAAGGCTTTGTCGTAAGACCTGGCTTAGTTCTGCGGAGAGGCAGTTGGGTTGCGAAGCCCTGGATGGCAATGACCAAGAACTTGTGTATACCAGTTCTGTGGTTGAGTTTAGCGATGTTGGAGATCGCGAAGAAAGGAGGAGAGAGTAGAATTATTGAGAACAGCGAGCTTATTGAGATAGGAAAGGGACTCGCAGAGAGAAATGAGAGTGGATGAAGGCTACAATCCTGTCATTTATTTATGAAATGTCGAGTTCATGAGTAGCCTTAGAATTGCTATGGCTCAAGTATCGTGCACAGAGTCGATTGCCAAGTAACAATTGGAGAATTTCATAATGTTTGACCGCATTTGCTTCTTAGACATCTATAGCGGAAACTGCCTACCCTTGCCCATCTTCTGCCTTGGTTAAAATGCCTTTAGTGTGATAATGACTTTAATGTAGCTGACTTTATACATAACTCGCAATGCCTAGTCTTATCAGACACAAATGACTACTAATTTTTCTGAAGTTGATATGTAAGAACAGAATGTTGAGAATTACTTATAAATAGGGTGAATGTGGAGGCAAATATTTTGTGGGTTCCTGGTTACAAATAGATAGATTTGTTGAGGGCTATGTTCGAGGTTAATCCTTGCGGAATGTCGGTACTAGCCATCTCTTCGCCGAAGATACTCTTCTTTTGATGACTATGGACTATATGCTAGTGAGTTCTTGAAGTAAATGTAGCTTACAGCAGCCTATTAATGGCACACCGAAAATGGGATAGTGAACTTTGTGAAGTTTGCTACTAATAGCCTCTAAGGTTTTGCTAATGTCAAAATACTCTCATATGCTCAGTCGGTATTGTTCTATCTAGGAAAGCTCCCGGCTACCTTTCACAGTTGCGCCAAACCAACAGGACTTATAAATCCCGACATGCCCAAAAGCACATATCCACAGCTTGAAGTAAAGATCCAGGAACTCACTAAAACGGACGCAATTCAAACTTTGTAACTGCTTAGATCTTGGCAAAGAGTGGTTAGTTGAGGGTGTCACGTGTTTCTACTATCCTATTATAGTTGGTCTATTTTCAGTCCTATATAGTCTCGCCATTGCCAGCTTCTAGCCAGGCAGGCCACTTACCCTCCTTCAATACATCAATATTTGCCTCAGCAATTGATACTGCATGATACGCGACAGAGGGTTTTACGATCTGCCATTTAAATAGAAGGATTTTTATAGCGCGAGGGATAGTGTTCCTAAACCACTACAATAAGAGCCTCGGGTCAATATTGACTTATCGATCGAA
Organism: Lojkania enalia; assembly: GCA_010094045.1. Lineage (NCBI taxonomy): Eukaryota > Fungi > Ascomycota > Dothideomycetes > Pleosporales > Lojkania > Lojkania enalia. The sequence goes on from ML986711.1 coordinate 142,281, forward strand.
TCGATACTAACGAGAATCATTGGTTTTGGCTTCGGTTAAAGTCGGATCCAATTCTGGTTGGAAAGCTCCTGGATTACGATCACGTCATTAAATTATTCGTGAGAAATTTGGAAAATAGGCCGGTCCTTGATCAGAAAATAGGTGAAACCCCACCATTCAATTCTAATTGGTCACTGGATGGAGCGTGCCGAGAGGAGCGTTAACTAGAAAAGCTCGTTCCAAAATTCCGGTGGACGCTTGTCAAATGCAATACTAGAAAAAGCTAGATGCCGTGGCGACCTTATCAATGGAAAGAATCAGTAGCAGAACGAACTTTTGGGTCGAAGATCTCATTCCTGATGGCCCTGCTAACCAATCGATTTACGTCGGCATTGATTCACGCTTCCACGACTTCTTTGGTCGCCTCGATTGCATCAGTTCTGACAAATAGATGATCATTATCCTGCGGTGCTAGGCTAAAATTATCTTGCACAAATTACCCCACACCTTCCTATTCTCAAAATCGTGCGACCCTGATCCATCTATCGATCCACTATCCCTCATTAGTGAGACCGGTTCGGAAGTTAAATTCGCTTTGTAAGGTAGGTTCGTCAAGTTCGGATATCTCTCTCCCGATCTCGGGCTTCTCGGTTTGGGTGCCTACGAGTATGACTCTTTATCGCCTTGCACTTACCACGAGATTCAATATTTTGGCCAAATATCTTCAAGTGACTGTTGATGGAATAGTTAATTATGGTTTGAAACGGCTCTAGATGATTTGGGGGTTCGCTTATTCAGGGCCTGGTCCGTGCGTCCGGATCACCAACTCGGAATTTCTTGCGTTCGTATGCAGAACTGCGATTACTTAGCCATCTGTTGGAGTGTCTACCCTGTTGCCCTTCAGCTTGCACGATTCATGAAATTTCCATTTCGATCCCTTCATTTGTTGCTAGCACGCACTTTCCAACCCCATTCTTTTGCTTGTCTCTCGTTGCCTAGCCCTAAGACCGCCACCGAAATGTTGTCAGAGCTGGCTGGCTCTGATGAGGGTTGGGAAAACTGCGTCTATTGACTAGAAATGCGAGACATGCTACATATATATCCCTGGACCTGCCAAGGGGCTAACTGTGAATAGCTTAGCCGTAACACACCCCCCCAGCTGCAGT